>BHFT01005576.1:0-20004 GCA_004320025.1 Laticauda laticaudata | reverse complement strand
GGGGGGGGGGGGATGGAGTGGGAAGAAATTTTATATTGCATTTCCTTTCTTTCAAAAAGAGAGGCTGTTGCACTCAGGGATTTGCTGCTAAATTGTTTAAAATGGCTCTGGAACAATATTGGAAAACAGCTATGCTATTATTCTCACTGGTTCAAGGTTGACTCAGCCTTTCATCCTTCCAAGGTGGGTAAAATGAGGACCTAGATTGGTGGGGGGCAATAGGCTGATTCTGTAAACCCACTTAGAGAGGGTTGTAAAAGCACTATGAAGTGGTATATAAGTCTAAGTGCTATTGCTATTATCATGTCTTACAAAATGAAGTCTCTTTCCCCATAAAATACAAGTGGGAATAGCATCAAGCTGAAGATATCTGATATAATGTTATATTGACATCAAACATTCCAATTGAATGTTTTAATCAAAAACTGTTCAATTCTGAATGTAAGTGAGTAAGACAAGTTTGACTTTCAAAATAAATTACTATATTCACAACCACAGTTCATATAGTCAGTGAAGATCCTCAATGATCCAGATCGAGTCTCTTAGAAGTGCAGCCTCTTTAGTATGGTTGAAGGAATGGGTGAATTTAACCAATAAGAGAATATTACTCTTAGAAGGCCATGACTTACAAGGGGGTGGCATGCTTTTTTATGGGATATTGGGAAAAACTAGGCCAGAAGATTTTCACAGACACCTAATCAGAGATTCATTTTTGACTAATTGGAAGAAAATACAGAAAAACACTACTTAAAGATACCCAATCTGGATGTCAACAATGGAGGCAATGACCCACCAATAATCTGGATATTACTAAAATGATTAAATATAAGACCGCATTGGATATACAAGGAAATCTGAAATTGTGGCAAACCTTCAAGATCAGGGATTAAAAATGATCGATGGGCATAATCCTCAAATTCAAGTAGATGCATAGGACAAGAAAGAATTTGGAATTAATAATAAACTACAGCAATTAGATAAAATTTATTAGGATCAGAAAAAATATATAACAAATTTTTATAAATTATTATTAAGAAAGTAGAATTAGAGGAAGAAAATTGTTAAAGGGAACATGATAGCCTGAGTAGGAACATAAGACGTAGTATCACCTTAACAGAATGGAAAAAGGTCTGGGTGTAGAAATAACAAAATCACCAAAAATTGGTAGCTTTACAAAGAAAATGCCTATAAAATGTTTTACAGTGGGTACCTTCCTCCTTCGAGATTAGCGCAAGATGCACACCCAATATGAGTCTGAACTGCTGGAACATGCAAAAAAAAAAAAAAAAAGAGGGAACTGTCTTCCATATGTGATGGTCTTGTACAGAAGCTCAAAAAAATATTAGCTAGAAAATGGCTCGGAAGAAAATGACAAGATAACACAGATTGAATTTAAACCAGAGTCCTTTCTATAAGGGATCTTTGATAAAGAAAACTACCACCAAAAAAGTGAAATAATACTATAACAGTACATATTTTGACAGCCAGGCCAATTGGGCTTTTCGCATAATGTTGGAAACAGCTTCATGTTCCATCAGAGGAGAATGATATTATTCAAAAAATGTCAAGTTGTGCAGAAATGAACAAATTAACCTTGCGCATTAAAAGATAAGACACTTCAATATATTATGACAGACTGGAACTGCTGTTACAAAATGGATAGACGCAAAGATAGATTTCAACACTAAAAGACAAGAAGATACGATATGAATCATAGTAGTGATATACAAGATATATGTAAGGATTAATTGTGTAAATGCATATAAAATAAGGAGTAAAACAGGAGTCACAAACTGTTGAAGAGGAAAATGTTTTTATTTTTCATATTGTTTTCTATTGTTTTCTTTCTATTTCTTCTTTTTTTCTTCTTGTTTTCTTTTTTCTCTTGCATTTATGTATTGTTGTTGGTCTATTTTAATTGTAAATCAGTAAGTTGTATTTAAAAAAAAATAAAGAAGTTGGATAATCAAGAGAACTGGGTTCTTTTCTGTTTTTCATTTGAAATGATTCATTGCTTATCCAAAATGGCTCTCAGTCCGAGCAAGATGATTAAGAAGGACCCCGTTATACATCCCCCAGAGAGATTTTCATTTCGTCTCCAATCTGGAATAGGCTCCAAAGGGAGTGTGTCCCTATTTCTCCCCATTTACTCCAGACCTACTTTCCCTGTTCTACATTGAGTTTTTATACCTTAATAGCCCTATTATCTGTAATGTGAATTGGAAATCAAATGAAAAGAAGACAAAAAAAAAAAGAAGAAGAAGAAAGAAAGAAAAAGAAAAGAAAGAAGAGAAGAAAGAAAGAAGAAGAACAAGAAAGAAAGAAAGAAAGAAAAGAAAGAAAGAAGAATCATTGGGATGTAAACATTCCAACTCGTAAATTCTTAAATTCCCGCTAGAAGGAAAGTGTGGCTTACCTGGTGAAATCCCTGAAGGGCTGATATATAAGAGCAGCATAAAAAATGGAGCGGCATTAGGTTATATCTGAGCGTTCTCCACTCTGTTGACGGTAAGGATTTTCAATTTTGGCATACATGGATTCAAGGTCGGGCTGCTGAGAGTTTTCAGGGGTTCAGCGAGAGCTCCTGATGCTAAGAATCTGTTGCAGTTCGGAGAAATCTCCACTCCTCCTGCTGACCCTGCCCACCCACCTCTGCCCTCCCAGGAGTCCCCCACCACCAAGCGCTTGTTTTATGATGCGGGTAGAAGTGCAGGGTGTGTGTGCAAGGCTCAGGTTGTGTGAAAAACTGTGAGGTTAGAAGGCTGGAATGGGCCTGTTTCTGGCTTCTGGAGAGCCTCTGGAGCCCGGGAAGGCCTTTTTTTTGCCCTCCCAGGGCTTGAAGGAAAGCCATCTGGGAGTTTGGAGGTAACCCCCCCCCCCCCGCTGTGGTGCAGGAGGCTGACTAGGCCACACCCACCATGGCCAAGCCCACCCAGCAATTGGACAGAGAACCCTTTGTTAAAATTTTTGAAGCCCACCCCTGCATGAATTCTGTCACCTCTCTCTCAAACCAGTAATCTTCCCTGTCCAAAATGTGAACATAGATGCTTTGGCATCTATCCATTGACAATGGTTTCTTGCCACCTAAATGTGTCAGCCTAGACAAGTTCAGCCCAACCCAACCTTTTCTAGCCTCTCTTAAACTATCCTCACTTATTTGCAGGCTATCTGCCTTTACTATTTTTCTTTTGCTTTTGCAATAATCTATTACCCACTAACCCCTTTAAAATAGCTTCTGCACCAACTACTAATTTTATTTGAGAATAACCCCGAGATGGCCCTCTTATTTTGAATACTCAATTTCTCTCCTTTAATGGAGTGGAATGTCAAATCAAACCTATAGCATCCCATTTGCAAAGCAAAATATCACAGGCCAAATGGTTCTTTTGGTGTTTCCATGGTTATTTGTGCCTTAGAATTTAGACCAGCAAATCAATAAAAGAAAAATAGTATGGCCAAATTAAAAAAACAATTCATTTCTGCTGTTAATATTAAGAAAAATCTCTACAATATTTAAATCTATAAATAGTTTTATGGCTGCTTCTAGATAATATCAGTCTATTTTCAATGTGAAGGTTAAAAAACAAAGATCAGCTAAGAATTCTGAGAAACAATTAAGAAAATTCAGAATTCCCAGCTAGACTGGAGTTAAATAATTATCATATTTTCTGGAATAAAAGGGAGCAAGTGATATAGCAGAACTTCTAATCTCAAACAGGGTGCGTAAAATAAACAGGATACATTTCTTTATCCATCTATTTCTGACACATTTCCCTAATGATTAAAGATTGCTTATTAAATTATATTCTTCCTTTGGGAACAGACAATTTGAAAAAAAAATATTTTGAGGATGCTTTGATCATTGTTTTCTGACGGCTTCTATCCCCAATCCAGATATATGGGGGGACACAAACATACACACAGGAACACACAACTTCACAGGGGAAAAATATCTTAGAAATTACAGCAAAGATTTCAACCCCTTGTTACCATTTTCTTCTTTGTCTTTGCAAAATGGAAAGCTAGCATAAAAGAGCCATTTTGGAGAAGTGGGTAGGTGGGGTAGGTCCTGGCCCAGAAACCAGGAGACTGGGAGTTGTAGTCCCACCTTACCCATGACATTTTCTCCATGACTTTGGGCCAGTTGCTTTCTCAAGGCCCAACTCACTTTGTTTTTGTTTGTTTGTTTGTTTTGGGGGGAGGGAAGGATGAGGAAGCAATATTAGAATGTTAATCAACTTGAGTTAGTTATAAAGTAATGAAGTTGGCATAAAAATCCAATAAATTAAATAAATAAATAAATAAAATATCCCTTCTTCTAATGTCCCCATGATGTATCTGGAGAAACAGTGAAACGTGTGTTTTCATTTTTTAAAACTGACCACTCCTGGGCTCTGTTAAGTTAAGATAAATCTTAGTATAATTTGGATTTAGCTTAATGAAAAGTATAATCTCTGCCATTATGAGCTATGGTTTGTAGTTAGCACCTTCTGTGAACTAATGAACTTCGACTAATGCAAAATAACAACAACAACCCCACATCATAACTACAGCAAGTAACAGCTGAGAGCAAGCATTTGAAATGAACATTTACAGTAGCTTAGCTCAGTCTCTGTTTTAGTTTTGGGCTTGTGTTATGTGTGACTCCAACTATTGTGGAGTGTACATCCCAATTTATAGTTTGATACTTGTGACATTACTCATTGTGGCTCTTTCAATAAACTGAGAATACATATTAAGAAGAAGGTTGAACTGTAATGTTGCCTGGATATGCTGTTGGATTGGCCTGATTCTCTCCCTTACAGTATATTCCAAGAATTGTAGGAGATGACCAGGCTGAGTCTGAGAGAGGGGTCAAATGCATCATCACTCATGAATCCCTTTGTACCTACAAGAGATTTAAATTCATCCAACCGTGAATTCCTTATTTACCACCAAATTGCTTTAATCATTAGTAGTTCAGATTAATGTCAAGTGCCAGGGAAATCAGGAGATCCAGGCAGTTCAAATGGATATAAATATTTATTGCAAGGTTAAGCTCTCTAAAAGAATCTGAATTACTGACAGTTAAAGAATTTGGTGGTAAATAAGGACTTCACAGTGGGCTGGGCTTAGATCTCTTGTGGGCATGAAAGGATTCATGACTGATCACAGTTTGATTCCCTCCCTCAGGCTCAGCTTGGTCATCTACAATAATACTGCAAAATAGAAGGGGCTGCTCTTATTCTCTGTGATAAACCTTCTGTTCTGAGTTAGAAAATGCGTTTCTTATGCATTTTCAGTATTGAAAGACTGTGAAAGGGGAAGTTTGCACTTTATTTCCAAATAAAGACCATCAGCAGGACATAACAATCCATAACCATGGTGTCCCCTTATGTGTGGCTAAATTAAATGTATACAGTTGTCAACCTGCAAAATGACTTCAGCTGAAGCCATGCTTACTTTTGGTTCATTTCTTGAGTGCTATTCAAGGGGGAGGTGGGAAAGAAAGGTGGGGAGAACTCAGGAATTTGGTGTCCCAGCCAACTAGCCATAACATCTACCAGCCAGCATGAGAACCAAGGTCAAAAATTATGTTTTATTTGGATAGTAAACTGGCACATCTGGAGAATCCCGAATCTGAAAGTTCTGGGTTTCCTTGCAATAAGTAAAAAATACTAATCCATCCCTGCCCCAATCACTATCTGTCCCAATGTGAGATGTCCCCTTATCCAGGGGCAGAATAATATGACCTTGATCAGAAGAAGAATACTATTATGTCTAACCACATACACGGCAAGTTATTCCCCCCTCCCATTTTCCCAGGCTCAAGAATGTGGAATGTGGAAGTGTCTGGTATTAATATGTCTTGCAAAGCTGACAGTAAGGTCAACAGACATCTGTTGAAGTTGAACGGGAATCTACATCTGGAGTGATTGGTCCATGCTGTGACCTGAGAGACCAAAGAGGGTGGGGAAGTCTAAGCGCGGGAATAATTTAGAGCTAGTTTCACCTTTCTAAGTGCCAATATGATGTACTCAATGAAGGATCCCTTCAACCTAAACGAAGTGTCAGAGTCCTGATTTCCCTCAGTTTATTACTCAGAACGATGACCACAGTATTCCATTAAAGCCTTCACAACCCAGCTCTTGTCAAATGATGCAGTTCTGTCCTTTTGCCTTCCCTACAAGTATATTTACTTGGAGCAGTTGTGAAAGAACTGTAGAGGTAGTCCTCAATGTACAAACATTTGTTTAGTGACCATTCATAGTTGTAATGGCACAGAAAAAAGGTGATTTGTGACTGTTTTCACACTTAGGACTATTGTGGCATCCCTGTGGTCACCTGATCAAAATTTGGACATTTAACAATTCTCATGTATTTCTGATGGTTGCAGTGTCCCAGTGCCATGTCATCCCCTTTTGCGTCCTTCTGACAAGCAAAATCAATGGAGAAACCAGCCCCGCTTAACAACACCATTACTAAACAACTGCAGTGATTCACTTAACAAAAAAAGTCATAAAATGGGGCAAAAGTCAACAACTGTTTTGCTCAGCAGCAGAAACTTTGTGCTTAGTTTTGGCTATAAATCAAGGACTACTTGTATTAGAAAAATCATTCTGCACCTATCAGATTTCCTCGTTAAAAATTGCCAATTCTTTTACTAAAGACCTCAAGCATAGCTCAGAAGAAACTACAGGCCAAAGAAATAAAGGGCCAATCACACAGGCCGACGGATGCAAAAAGTATGTAAAAAGGACACAGTGGATGAGAAAATTTTGCATCCATTGTTATCTGCTCTCAAAAGTGCCCCAAATTTGCATAAACAGAGTGGACAACAACGGAAAAGAATGGATGGGGAGAGGATGTAGCCAGGATGTTAAGTGGATGCTCCACGGAAGCCTAGCGGATGGAAGCGGATGGAAGTGGATGGCACATCTGCAGGGCTTCCAGGGGAGCATAGCGAAGCGGACGCGCAGCAGAAGGAGCGGATGCAGAGCGGATGCTGAGCAGATGACGCGGATGCAAAGCGTTCACTGCACATGTGGGAAGAATGCATTGCGTCAGCCCTGCAGATATAAAAGGAGGCAGCTCGCAAGCAGGTCACCATTCAGAGGAAAGACCTGCTCAGACACATCTTCAGCCAAACAAACCATGTGGAAAAGAGGAAGGCCTGTGCCATCTTCTGCCAGCCCCTGGCAAGAAGGACAGGCCACCATCCCACCCCCTGGCCCTGACTCTCTTTCTGCTGGGTTCTGCTGCTCGGGCTGACTCTGTGGTGCTGGGGGCTTCTGCTGGAGGCTGCTCTGGTGCTGGGCGTCTGCTTGGTGCTTACTCTGCTGGCGCTTGCTCCTGCGTGCTGGTGCTTTCTGCTGGTGCTTACCTCTCTGGTGCTGCTCCTGGTCCTGCTGATCCTGCTGGTGCGCTGGTGTGCTTGGTGCTGCTGGTGCTCCTTGTCCTGCTGGTGCTGCTTGGTGCTTACTCTACTGCTGCTGATCCTGCGTCCTGCTGTGCTTACTCTGCTACTACTGATCCTGGTCTGCAGGTGCGTGGCGTCGCTGTGTGCTCCTGCTGCTGAGCTGCTGGAGCTTACTCTGCTGATGATGATCCTGCTGGTGCTGCTGGTGCTTACTCTGCTGCTGCTGATCCTGGTCCTCCTTGGTGCTGCTGTTGCTACTGGTGGCTGCTTTTGCTGGCTACTGTTGTTCTGCTACTGTTGCTGGAGGTGTGGTGGAGCAGCCCCTAGAACATTTGAAAGCCCCTCTGATGAGGGCCCAGGAAGGCCCATGCCAAGAGGAAGAAGAGGATACGCGAGAACGGGACAGGGGAGGCAAAACCTCATTCGAAGAGGAGAGACGGATGGATGGATGTGTGCTCGAAATGGCTGAGGGAGAACGTAGGTTACCTATGGCCGCGGAAGGGCAAGGCTCTATTGAGACATCAAGAGGAAGCAGGCTGGGTTGAGAGAGAAGCGCGTAGAAGCCTTGGGCTACACTTCGGGAGGGTCTCCTTGGGTGGTGGAAGCACATGCACACCTCATACGGGGAAGCGCACCTCAAAATGTCTGGCCAGGCTGCGGTCAAGCTCACTGACCGGGAGACCTAATGTGATGGCCAAGTGAGGCTTCTTGGAGGGTGAGAATCTGCCACCGAGGAGCAAGGCCCCTCTGTCTACCCTCTCTCTCAGCAGACCATAGAGAGCCAGTTCCTCTTCTGGCCAAGTAGTCTACTCTGTCCTGAGTCAGCGTAGCTGTGAGCGTTGCCATGATGGAGACCCCCCTGACAGCTGCACTCCCGGGTTGGAGCACGGTCGGGCTCCCTGACGCAGTGGGAGCAAGAAGAGGCACTTCCACCAGAGACCAACCCACACCCCACCAGCTCCACCTTCAAGAAAGCAGGCAGAGAGCCCAACCGGAAGGACAGAGCCACACTGTCCTGCTGGAGATCTGGACACCATCAAAAGCAGCGTAGATCTCCTCTCTCAGCTGGTACACCCAACATTACCATCCTCAAACCGCAAGCCCTTCCTCCCTACGTCAACCAGACCCTCAATGGACATGTCAATCAAAGTACCAGGTTAAAGGAGAGGGATCACCGGTCTTCTGCACAGACCTCCAGGCCCAGCGAACCTCCTCCCACCCAGTCCAGGTCTGTTCCTCCACCTCAAGGTGAGTCACAGCCATTCCAAGGCTTTCCCACAGTCCTCGCCTTCCAAGGCGTATGTCTACCAGGAGCTCCAGCAGCACTGGCAGCCCTTTCCCAGTCCAGGCACAGGTTCATCGAATGCCACCAAAGGCCACCGATGCCACCGACGCCACAACACCACAGATGCCACCAGCGCCAGCAGATGCCACCCACGCCTCACCTCAGCTCGACCTGGCAGGACCATAGAGCCCACTACATCCTCCTTGCCTCCACCCCACAGCTAGCCTTGGGCCTCAGGAACATTCTTTGTCATCGGTTCTTGGACTGACACCCCATGTATGGGAAGGGGCTCTCAAACATCACAGGACTGAGCCAGCTCTCTGAAGCAGCTTCCTCCACTACATCATCCCCTGTTGTCCTTCTCGGGCCAGGCACCCCAATGTGCCGCCTCAGTACAGCTCACTCCAGAAGCAGCCACTCCACAGACACACGCGGACCCTTTCACCCCTGAGACGTTATGGGCATGCTCAGAGTGAGCTAGAGAGAAGAGCTGCCAAAGACTGGTTCGCTACCTGTTGACTTTATCTTTGCTTGGGATATACTTTTGCTTGGGTCATTTTGCTTTACAGTTTTGTTATAATAAAGGTATCTTTGCTTCACACACTTGTTCGAGTTCTTTTAGTTAAATAAAGCTTGGTGCGAAGAAACTTTTAGAATTTAACGCCTGTTAGTGGTTTAAGCTTGTCGTAAATGCAGGCATAGCCTGTGGGCTAATGCGGTATTAGGTGAACGGCGAGCGGTTACATGGGGCCATGGCCGCCTTCTCGCGCACCAGTATCGGGCAGCGAGAATGACGTCTGACGTGGCGATGGGTAATGAGTGTAGCGATAGGCCAGGGGTACATGCTATGATGGCGGCAGGATACCCTGTGGGCATGTATAGCTTGGAATAGGGTTGATAGCGTGGAGGGCATGGTCCTTGGCGGATGGAATACTGATGGCATCATAAGGATAGCGAGGACAGATAACCTCCCAGTGGCAAGCAATAGTGAGAGACTGTATGGTCCACGCCTCCCAGGTGCCACAACGTTTTTGGCCCTTTACTTATCGAATAACTAATTTAATCACATTCATCTAAACACATTCAAATCATAACACACAATTCCTTTAATATACTTCAAGCCCCTGTGTTACATCTGCTAGCGTCACTCAACATAATAATCGCGCCCAATCTACCACATCCAGCTGCTGAATGACGAACAGCCTGGATATGGAAGCATCTGCCACCTTAAGCATCTACCCATCCTGTACTTCCACTCCCCACTGCTCCAGCTGGTGGAGCTCCCCATTGCACCAGTGTTTTCAGCGCAGGCTTGCGCTGCTCTTTTCTCTCTTCACAATGAAGCTCTGTTGGGGCCCTTGCCACATCCACAGTATCCTATCAGGTTCGTCGCTCATCTATGACCTCCATCTCCCTTGGCCCTCCAGTCGTTCCCCATTGCCTTGCTTGGTGCTCCCACAAGCCTGTTCCTCGCAACTCTAGGCTCGGTAGCGGACACAGTGGTGCCACATTGAAGATTGTGCAGGATCGCGTACCGAAGCAAGCGTTCCCACGATGTTCCTCACCGTCTCTGGGTGATGCTGCTAGGTGTGGTGAGACACAGTACCTGTAGGAACCGTGGGTTCGGCCAGGATGCCAAAGGCGTTCTCCCACCGTCAGTCTGACACCCCGCTACGTTAAAGCACTCACCAGGGCAGCTGGACAGCTGCTGAGTTGAAATCTCCTTCACATGGTGGGCATGGGAAGTTCGGGCTTCCATGAGATGAAAAGCTGCTCCTCGGATAACTCCATCCCCCATGATGAAGTAGTCGGCCACACACTTGCTGTGTCTGGTGGTCTTGGGTAGTCTGGCTGTGCGAAAGCCCCCACCATGATGAGGTCTCACTGCCTAGTACGTCAATGCCATACGTCCCTCCTTGAAGACGACTCTACTAGGACAATGTGTATACTGGGATTCGTGATATGAGCCATTGCCTGAAGCATCGTCACGTACAGTGAACCACTTTTGCTAGTCACGCCATCTGGAACACCATGGCAAAGAGGATGACTCGCTCGTAAAGAAGCCCTTGTAGTTGTGGTAAGTGACCCTGAGTTGGGTGGAGCTTTGCAGCTAACATGCTTCCCATCTATGGCTCCAACAGTGTAACAGAAGTTCCACTTCTGATACCACTGCTCTGCACTTTCTTCCAGCCTTCTCAGTGGAGGGGCACTGGAGGAGCTCCTCCTGTATTTTTCGATGATGGCCTGCACCACTTCCCTTGACCACAATGCTGATGGTGTTGTGTTGGTACCTCCAGGTGTACTGCATACTCCTGTACGTGGTCCCTGAGGCCAGGTGGCACAGAGTCAGCCACCTTCAGCCCAGGGTCCAGGCTGGGCCGGAGGTTGGTGTTTGCCTTGGTCAACCTGGGTCCTCAGCTGCTCCACAAGTTTGTCAAAACATGGCTGGTGGCATTCCTCATGAAAGTTTTGAATACATTGGAGTCTTTCGTTCCTCAGCTCCACCATCAGCTTTGTTATACAGTCCGTACTCACTCTTCTCACGATCCATCTTCCGACCCAGACACTTCTTGGACGCTCCTTTTCCTTGCCGTTTAGTTGGACAGGTGAAAGAGCCTGTAGAGGGCTTTGCACTGTTGTAGAACGATGGCGGCTACCAAAAGGAGTTTTGCGATGATCCATGGTGTAGATGACTGGATGATGTGGAAGAGCAAGAGCCAGGATGAAGGCTGAAGAGGTCTGCACAGCAGGGCTTGCTGGACTGAAAGTAGGATCCAGGTTGAGTTCCTCCCCCTTTTTATAAGGAAATTATAGGTTTTCTGCTAGGTGTCCTTTTGGCATCCTCTAGGCATCCTGCAGACATCCTAAATATCCAAGATACGTCCCCCATACGAACTTTTTTCATTTTTAATGCTTTGTATTGCGAGTCTGCATTCACTTTCATCCTTTCTATGTCCAAGCTGACGTAACGTTGCGTGTCGCATTCCGCGTCCGTTCCGCTTCCTCCCTGTGTCCGTTTTCCACTGGAGGCGGATGTGAGTTGCGCGATGCGCAGCGGATTAGCCTAGCGGATATAGTCGGACGCGCAACGGATGGACAAACAGACGTATACTGGATTTTCCTCATCATGCATAGCGGATGTATAATGGACGCGTCGGATACTTTTGCCGCTGAAAACGTTTTTGTGCAGCCTCAAAACTTTTTGAGCGGATGAAATGTCAGTAGACGGATGCTGGAATGGATACAGAATATGAAAAATCGATGCAGTGAGTACAGAACGGATGCATCGCATTAACCAAACGCGGCAAGTGTTTCTCTCCGTTTTACATCCTCTTTCCATCCATTGGTGCTGTGTGACAGGGGCTTAAGATACTATTGTTTGAATGTTGCCATCTAGCAGTGGGCAATAGTGATTTCTGCTCTGGAATTAATCCTTTAGGCATCTAAATTTCTCGAAGAAACTGGAAGATAAAATTATCCAAGATCTGCAATAACTCATTGCAGAAGACAATCTTATTTGGTTGGACTGAAAAGAAAGAGATACTACCCAAATCCAAAGTTTCCTTTAGCACATGTCTATGAGTTATGTGTTATAATAAGAAGAGGGATAACCTATTGTTCTTCTGTAAATTCATCCAAATTAAAACAAAAAACAAAAGATTGTCTACAAATTAATGGCAGAGGAGAAACAAAAGGTTGATTAAAACACCAGTATTTTGTCATCTTATTGTCTACTGATGTCAAGGAATTCACCAGCACTTAAATATTTTTGAATTTTTTTCTGTTATTGTTATTGCTATTAATATCAAGAAAAGGCAACATGTCCTTTCAACACTACAGATATGCAACTTTTGGCAAAATTACAAAGTGCAGTATAGCTCAGCTTCTGACAGACCTATTCTTATTAAAATTCTTCAGTGGTTCCCATTGGGAGCAATTAAGTTATTTCATCCTGAAATTTTACATCCTCTGTAACTGGGTTCAGTGGACCACTACTAAGCCTCTAAACACTTCTGAGCACTCTATTGTAGCCTTAGTATATTAGTATGATCATTTGCTTCATGGTAGCTTTGCCTTTTTCTGCTCACTTGGTTGTCGGATCCAATTTCTCTTTGTCATTGTTTATTGCCCTGCTTGTTTGGCTGTCTATGAAGCTCTACTTTGAAGTCAATTGATTTGTATTCTGCTAGCTTAAGCCACCCAGGTGATGAATACCAAAATACTAATCCTGTAGATCTGACAAGACTTTTCTAGCCAACCCGTAGGACTCTGGGACTTTAAACACAGCATGACTTTACACAGTCAACACTTGTTATTGCGACTGAACAGAGGATGAAAATCCAAGATTACAGTCATGCCTGGTGACACGGTATCTTTCTTCAGTTACTTTTAGCTTGCTGTAGTAACTGACTTCTTGATCCGTCTTCTAATTTAAAGTCAACATTGACTGGAGCTGTGTTGCAAAAATCTGCTTCTGCTTGATGTTATCCAGTGCCATGGGGTTCTTTCAAGGTTCAGTTTTGAGATTCCTTACATTGACCACTCATAAAATCCAGTCTGAAAATGAGATGAGATAAAGTAAGATAGGATAGGATAGGAAGATAAGATGAGGTGAGGTATAGTAGGACAGGACAGGAAGGTGAAATGAGATGAGATGATAAGATAAGATAAGGCAAGGTAAGGTAAGAGAAAAAATAGGATAGGATAAGATAAGATGATAACTTTTATCATCATTTTTTCTGTGAACACACTGGCACATATTAAATAATGAAATTCTAATGCCCACTTTCAAAAGAAAATAAGCTGAAATGGAGAAATTCCATCCAGACTAACCGCACCACCCAAACTAACTGCACCATCCACCACCATGGAATGCTTTAACCAAGTTTACCTTGCAATGATGACCCAGCAGTTTCTCACTTGCCAGTTTGTTATTAACGCTAGCTTCACATAATCTGTTTTAGGCTTTAAGAAGCACATTAGCAAACAAAGTAGATAGTAGTGACACTCTATATCAGAAGTCTTCAAACTTGACAGCTTTAAGACTTGTGGACTTGAACTCCCAGAATTCATCCTCCAGTCATATTAGCTCAGGAATTCTGAGAGTTGAAGTCCACAAGTCTTAAACTTGCCAAGTTTGAAGACCCCTGTTGTATATAGATTAATTTTTAGTCTAATTGTAAGCCCTCCTCATTTCCTTTTTTAACCACACCACCTCCACCTCAGAAGACACTCAGCACTGGAGGGGGATGGCCAGTGCTCCCTGCAGCCTCCACCACCCAAAATGCCAAGCACTTTCAGAGATTGCACCCATCTCATACTCTCAGCGCAACCCAGATGTTTCTTCTGCTGACACCTTCAACCAAAGCAGTTCAAGCAACACAGACTCTCCAGAACAACTTTATCAATAGTTCCTCTCTTGCTAAATATCATCAAGTCCAATATAGACTGACAGTCATATAACAGTTTGATAATATTGTTTCTTATCACAATTCCCAAATAATCATTCAAACTGGTTGTCACTTTCAACTCCAAAACCCAAAAGAGCTGCAGCAGCTACAGCCAAGCAAGGTGCCACCATTTTGGAATACCATCAATTATATCATCAATTCCATGCAGAAAATATTTTAATCATGTATTTAATTCAACTAAACCTCAAGCACACAAAGGCATGTGATCTTTCTGCAAAGAATTTTTTATGACAGAGGCAAAAAGAAAAAGGGCTTTCAAAGACCTGTATTAAATAGTAATGAAAAAATATAAATAGAGAGGTAGCCTGACTATTTCTGAAGGTAATCCTTTATTTCCATATAAATGCTGCTGTGGCAATAAGGTGATCAGGGAGGCAAATGAGTTAATATTTACAATTCAATTTTATTTTATTTTATTTTTAAAAATGTCTCACACATACTACCTACAACCTCTTCAAAATGAATGAAACGGACTATTTTTCATTAGAAAGCATATCAAATGCCATTGCACGGTGACAACAGTGAAAGCATTTGTCAAGTAAATATAAAAGAAATCAGATTTATGGGTGCCACTATAGTCTATAATGCAGGCTGGGTAGGTTAATCATTTGAAGGTTGAAGAGACATGGCATATTTTAAGCTAGAGATGTAAAAGAAATTCTGATGGATTTCAGAGGGAGTGGATTTGAATGATACATCAAAATAAACTCTATCACAGCAAAAATGAATAAGTACATAAGTGAGTGGTCAGACAAGGACACCCAAACTCATTGGTAGCCTCACCTTGCAATAAAGGACATACATTCAATTTTGTAGCTATTAAGATTGTTGAATGAGCAAGCACAAAAACAGCTGGGGAAGTGATTGAAGCTTGGGAAACATGCCCTTTGTCAGTCAATAGGAGTGCTGACTTAACTATAGGTTATTAAGTACTTAGGAGGTGAGGGCTTAATAGCACAAGGAAACAACAGCCAACAACTTATTAGCCAGCCATCAACACCTTAAGCAAGATCTAAAAAGCCACACAGAACAGGCACCGCATAAACATCACACACAGAATAGCCAAAGGCACACACTCTGCTAAGACAGAAGTTCCCTCAATATGGGGCTTCAGCATGAGACTGAAAGCTTGGAAGACTAAATCTCTGGTCTAGGTGACCGGCCCAGATTGGATGCTGCAATATTATCCTGGGACATGTATATTTGCCTTCATTCATTAAAAATAAATAAGTCCACCAGTAACTGCTATTCCTTGTTCAAGTTGTGTTAGAGAAATATGGATGTAGAAAGAGAGTATCTAAAGTACAGGTGTCAAACTCAATTTCATCATGGGCCTGATTGTGTCGTATAACAATTTTTTTGCCTTTGAAGAGCCAGGATGGGTGTGGCCTGCATATGTGATGTATCTGGCCCATGGGTTGCCAGTTTGACAGGCCTGATCTAAAGAAATAGCATATACTTGGAAAGGCAAAAAAACATACCATTAACTAACAATTTCATACATTTATTTGAAATACTTTTTAAAAAAAAATGGTTTTACATGCAGTCCCCGACTTATGAGCACAACTAAGTCCAAAATTTCTGTTGCTAAGCAAGTGAGTTTTGCACCATTTTGCAATCTTTTTTTTGCCATATTTGTTAAATGAATCACTGCAGTTTAGTTAGTAACATGGTTGTTAAGTGGAACTAGCTTCCCTATTGACTCTGTTTGCCAGAAGGTCACAAAAGCTGATCACATGACCCTGGAACATGGCAGTTATTATAAATACAGGTCAGTTGCCAAGTGCCTAAATTTTGATCATGTGGCCATGGACATGCTTACAATGGTCGCAAGTGTGAAATAAGATCATAAGTCACTTTTTTCCAGAGCTATTGTAACTTCAAATGATCACTGAACAAATAGTTATACGTCAAAGACTACCTGTGTAAAGACATTGCACTGTAGCTCAGGAACTTTTAGAAATAAAATTGTGCATATAAAGAAAGTTATTTAGAAAACTGTTACATATTAAGTTAGGAGCTCAGTAGCTTCATGGTGAAAGATGCCGAGCTTATCAGCTGGAAAATTGACAGATTTGAGACCTGAGTGCTACTCAATGGGGTGAGCTCCTGTTCCTTGCCCCAGCTCCTGCCCACGTAGCAGCTCGAAAGCATGCAAATGTGAGTAGACAAATGAGCACCACTTCAGTGGGAAGTTAATAGCTCTCTGTGCATCTCAACATGTAGTCATTCTGGACACATGACCACAGAAAATATATTTGGGCAATACTGGGTCCCTTGGCCAAGAAATGGAGACAAGCACCATATCCTACAGTAAGCTATGACTGGACAGGGAAATATTTACCTCAAGTAAACAATACCCCAGTTAATAAACTGCCAAAGTAAACTGCCAAAATAAACAGTAAACAGCTCAACCAAAGAATCTCTAAGACTGCCTTCACCTACACAGACAAGCAAACAGCATTCTTTACTAACATTGATGATGTTAAGGCCCTGTCACACTGGCCAATGGATGCAAAACGTTTGTAAAAAGGACACAGCGGACGAGAAAAAATTTCCATCCATTGTTATCCGCTCTCAAAAGGGGCAAAAATTTGCATAACCAGAGCGGACAACACGGAAAGGGGATGGACGGGGGACGACGCAGGGCAGATGGAAAATGGATGCTCCACGGAAGCCTAGCGAATGGAAGCGGATGGGAGCGGATGGCACATCCGCAAGGCTTCCGGGGGAAACGCAGCAAAGCGGACGCGGACGGAAAGAGCGGCATGCAGAGCGGACGCCGAGTGGATGAAGCGGATGCACAGCGATGCCGAGCGGATGAAGCGGATGCAGATCGGAAGCCTAGTGGATGCCTAGCGTTCACTGCACAAGCGGGGAGGATGCATTGCGTCAGCCCCGTGGATATAAAGGGAAGCAGCTCCCAAGCAGGTCACCATTCAGGGAAAGACCTGCTTCCAGACACATCGACTGCTGCCTGCCTGCCAGCCTGCCTGCCTTGCCAGCCTGCATGCCTACGAGGCTTGCTGCCTGCCAGCCTGCCTGCCTGCCTGACTGCAGGCCTTGCTGCCAGCCTGCCTGCCAGTCTTGCTGCCTGCCTGCCTGCCTGCCAGCCTGCCTGCCAGTCTTGCTGCCTGCCTGCCAGCCTCCCTCAAGCCTTGCACTGCCAGCCTGTCTGCCAGCCTTGTGCCTGCCTGCCTGCCAGGCCTGCCTGCCAGCCTGCTGCCAGCCTCCTGCCAGCCTCCCTGCCAGCCTCCCTGCCAGCCTGCCTGCTAGCTTGCTGCCTGCCTACCTGTCAGCCTGCCTGACAGCCTGCCTGTCTGCCTGCGTGCCAGCCTTGCTGTTGCCTGCCAGCCTGCCTGCCTGCCTGCCTGCCTGCCAGCCTTGCTGCCAGCCAGCAACCCCAACAACCATGGGGAAGAAGAGAAAGCCTCAGCCATCTGCTGCCAGCCCTGGCAAGAGGGACAGGGCCACCTCCCACCCCGCTGGCCCTCACTCTGCTTTATCTGGGGCTTCTGCAGCACAGGCTCACTCTTCTGGGGCTGGGCCTTCTGCTGCTTCTGCTTCTGGAGGAGCTGATGCTGCTGCATATGGCGGTGGTGCTTCTGCTCATGCTTACTCTCCTGAAGCTGCTCCTGGCGGTGGTGCTTCTGCTGGTGCTTACTCTGCTGAAGTTTGCTCCTCATCCTGCTGGTCCTGCTCGTGCTCCTGGTCCTGTTGGCCTGCTGGTGTTTACCTCTGCTGCTGCTGATCCTGGTCCTGCTGGTGCTGCTGGCGCTGCTGGTGCTTACTCTGCTGAAGTTGCTCCTCTCCTGCTGGTGCTGCTGCTGCTGTGGTGTGTGAGGAGCAGCCCTACAACCTGGAGCCCCTCTGATGAGGGCCCATGTGTCCTGCAAAGGAGGAAGAGGCAGATGGCGAGAACGGGAGAGGAGGCAACACTCCAATGAGGAGGAACATGAGGATGAGGTGCTGGAGTGGCTGAGAGAGAATGAGTATCTATGGCGGAAGGCACAGGCTCTACAGGGACACCAAAAGGAAGCAGGCTGCTTGGAGAGAGAAGGCGGAGAGCCTGGGCTACACTTCGGAGGTGCTCCTTGGCTGGTGGAAGTTCATGCACAACATGGTAACAGGAAGCTGCACCTCAAGAAATCTGGCCAGGCCGCGGTCAAGCTGACGGACAGAGAGCCTACTGTCATGGCCAAGTGCAGCTTCCTGGAGGGTGAGATCCGCCACGCCGAGGAGCAGGCCCTATCACAACCCTCTCTCTCAGGCAGCCTGCTGAGAGCCAGTCCTCTTCTGGCAGAGAGTCAGCTCTGTCTCCAGGCAGGTGTCTGTGGAGCGTCCCACGACGGAGAACCCGCCGACAGCTGTTTCTAACCATGGCGGAGCACATGGAGAACTCCCGGGCGGCAGTGGGAGAAAGGAGACGGCACTTTCCACCACAGTCCTACCCGCATCCACCCCCAGCTCCACCTCCACAGAAAGGCAGAGAGCCAAGACAGGAGAGGCGCAAACCACACTGTCCTGCTGGAGATAAGAGACACCATCAGGAGCAGCATGGATATCCTCTCTCAGCTGGTCCACACACTGACTCTCATCCTACAACCGAAGCCCTTCCTACCACTATGTGAACCAGACTCACGGACATGGCGAACCCCAGTACCAGGTGGTGAAGGACAGGATCACCGATCTGCTTCACAACCCTCCAGATCCAGATGAACCTGCTCCCACCCAGTCCAGGTCTGCTCTCTCCACCCCAGGTGATGTCACTCCCATTCCAAGGCTTCCCACAGGCCCTCACCTACCAAGGCTACGGCTATAGGAGGTCCACAGCACAGGCAGCAGCCCTTCCCAGTCCAGGCAACAGGTCATCGGATGACACCATTGCCACCGGTTCCACTGATGCACCGATGCCACACATGCACCTGATGCCACCATGCCACCATGCCACTGATGCCACCAATGCCACGAATGCACAATGCACCCACCACCGATGCCACCATGCAGTTCCTCACCCAGCTGCAGACTAGACAGCCCCCACTAAACTGCTCCCTCCACCCCACAGCCAAGCCGGCCTCAGTACATCTGTTGTCGTCGGAGGAAGGAGCTCTCAACATCACGGGGCTGAGCCAGCTGTCTGAGAGCTTCCTCAACACACTGTCCCATTGTCCTCTCGGGGCCAGGCACCCAGTGGTGCTTACAGACCAGCACTTCCAGCAAGCAGCCACCTCCACAGCACCTGGACCCTTCACCCCTGAGACTGGGCACACCTCCGAGTGACCGATAAGAGTGCCAGAGATTGGGTGGCGACCTGTAGACTTTATTTGGACACTTGACTTGGGTCATTTTTCTTTTACAGCTTGTTTTTAATAAAGATTATCTTTACTTCATACACTTGCCTGATTTATTTTATTAAATAAAGTCTTGGTGGAAACTTTTAGAAATGGTTTAGTCTTTGCATGCTTGTGGGATGGGTTACGATAGCAGTGGGATCAGCAGGGATACCTTTGGGATGGGTAAAGATAGCTGTGGGATGGGCAGGGATACCTGTGGGATGGGTTAGGATATCTCTTGGATGGGTTAAGATAGCTGTGGGGATAGATAAACCTCCAGTGCAAGCAAAGTGGGACTATATGGTCCACCTTCCCTGGTGCCACACCTATGGCCCTTCATTATTAATACTAATGTAATCATTGATCCACACATGTCAACATAAACAGAACTCTTTATTAAATTCCCTGTTCACTGTAGGCCCACCCAACATACATGGCTCAATCTCATCCGTGTGATGAGACAGGCCGAAGGAAGCATCCATTAATCATCTACCATCCTGTCTTGCCACTCCACTG
>BHFT01005574.1:0-26773 GCA_004320025.1 Laticauda laticaudata | reverse complement strand
GTGACCTGTTTGCGAGCTGCTTCCCTTTATATCCACGGGGCTGATGCAATGCATCCTCCCCGCATGCGCAGTGAAAGCTCTGCATCTGCTAGGCATCCGCTAGGCATCTCCTAGGCTTCCACTCTGCATCTGCTTCATCCGTTCGGCAACCGCTCTGCATCCGCTCCTTCCGCTGCACGTCCGCTTCGCTGTGCTCCCCCAGAAGCCCTGCGGATGTGCCATCCGCTCCCATCCGCTTCCATCCCCTAGGCTTCCGTGGAGCATCCACTTTCCATCCTGGCTATGTCCTCCCCCCATCTGTTCCTTTCCGTTGTTGTCGACTTTGGTTATGCAAATTCGGGGCACTTTTGAGAGCGGATAACAATGGATGGAACATTTGCTCATCCGCTGTGTCCTTTTTACAAACGTTTTGCATCCGTCGGCCAATGTGACAGGCCCTTAAAGGGTAAGGAAGTGTCAGAGTATTATGAACTTTGGGAAAATTGGTACAAATGATTGAACAATAGAAAAAAGTATAATAGAGATAAGAAAATTGTAGACAAATGTATATGAATGTATATAAATGTATATATTTACATGAGACTGGTATATGTAATAATGATGTCACTGTACCGTTTCTGTTAAGATCAAGATTTGTAAAATGTGAAAAAGAATAATAATTTAAAAAGCAGATAATAACAAGACCTAGTAATGGTTAAGGGCAGGAAAGTTGAAGAAAGAGACTGGAGGACTAATTCTAGCTGCACAGGCCCAAGTCTTAAGAACAAATGCATACAAACCCAGAATTGAGAAGACAGTAATAGACAGTAAGTGCCACCTATGCAAAGAAACAGAAGAAACCTGGTAAGCTGGTGTAAGAAGATCATACAGTCAATGGCATGACAAAGTGGGAACAATGGCGCACTGGAAAATTTGCAAAAAGTATCATTTGCCTGCAAGCAAAAACTGATGGGAGAAAATCATAGGAAATGAAGAGGTTAAATTTTGACTTTAGAATTCAAACATACTGGCAACTGTTACATAACTCCCCAGACTTAATATACCAACTACTACTGATCTTAATTCTAAGCTACTTAATGTAAGAAGCCTCGTAAATAAAGTACCTGAACTTGTCCTCTTACTAAATACGGCTAAATATGACATTATATTTGTCTCTGAAACATGGCTGAATGCATCCCTTCCTGACTCCATTACCACAGTAATAGACTATCATGTTTGACCATGAAGTCCGTAGAGAAGGTGGTGTTGCTACCTTCTATAAAAAGTCCCTAAAAATATTCCAGTTACTCAGTAACTTGCTCTTCCTGAGGCCATTGTCTACAAACTGTCCTTAAATATCACATTTCACTTCTTCTTATGTTACAGAGCCCTCGATTATTTTATTTTTTATTACTTATTTATTTTATTTGTCATTCAGTTACAAGATAATAGAGATAAGAATACACATAAGTATAAATACAGGAAATAGGTACGAATAATTGGGAACAATAGGACAGGGATGGTAGGCAGGATTGTGTGCTTATGCATGCCCTTTACATACCCCATAGGACATTGTACATGCAAACAAGTTAGCTTCACTATAACATGAGCATTCTTCTGCCCACACACTCTTATCTTTCTTGGTGACCTCAATCTACCTCTTATTAATTGCACCCAAAATGAATGTACAACTGAACTCACACACTCAACCTTGTACAATGCTGTAACTAATCTGGGACTTGAACAACTAGTAACCATCAAAACTAGACTTAATTGCCTCAATCTCATCTTCTGCAACAGTTTGAATTCAATTTATGAACTACAAATAAAAGAACCCTTTTCTAACAGGGACCACAGTATGATTGTCTTTTGTCTCAACATATGTCCTCACAAAAATCATAATGACAAGATCCCCAACTATAACTTTAAAAAAGCCAACTATGATCTCATAGACATTGACCTATCATCTCTTGATTGGCAAATTCTATTCACTTTGTGTAATACTGCCGAAGACCATGATAACATTTTTTCTACTTGAAGTCAAAAGAGTCAGCAAACTATACATACCACAAAACCAGAACCCCAAAACCAGAAAAACCAGAACCCCCAAAACCAGAAAAAAACAAGTTACCTATAACAATAAGGAAGCTCTAATCTAAAAAGAAATCCCTTTGGCGGAAAAACAAACCTGGCCATGTTGCCAATTGTAAAAGCCACTACAAAAACTTATGCCACCAGATAAAGACTGAATGCACCAATTATCACATTAAGCAATAGGAAAATCTTCTATGCATGATTTCTGTGTGCTTTCTATTTCCACCTGTGCTTTCTATAATTGTGTAAACAACAAACTTAAAGACTCTAGATCCATCCCATCCATAAAAGGACCTAACAGTAAAGACTGTAATGATGAAACAATTAAAGCCAACCTCTTTAATACAGGGGTCTCCAACCTTGACCATTTTAAGACTTGTGAACTTCAACTCCCAGAATTCCTCAGCCAGCCAAGCTGGCTGAGGAATTCTGGGAATTGAAGTCCACAAGTCTTAAAGTGACCAAGGTTGGAGACCCCTGCTTTAACACATTATTTAGCCCAGTCAGGGGCTCATGTCCAATATCTCATAGTCGAACCATAGACAATTACAATGATCTAATTCATATAGATTTTACAGAAGATAACATAGAAAAAGCACTACAAAATTTAAAACCATCTCTGTCTATTGGACCCAATGGTCTTTGTGCCTACTTCTTAAAGCTTTCCACTGCCATAGCAGAATCTCTAAGCATAATTTTTGAAAAATCTTTCAGGACCAGCTCCTTGTCCAACCCATAGTCACTAGCCACAGTCATCCCCATCTTCAAAAAGGGAAACACCAGCCTAATTGAAAATTACAGACCAATCTTTTTATGTTGTGTCACCTGCAAAGTCATGGGATCAATTTTTAACCAAACCATTTTCCTCCACTTAGAAACAAACAGCCTATTCTCTAACAAACAATTTTGTTGATTTCGGGAAAAAAATATCCTGTAATCTGCAACTCCTGCAAAAACATATGGACTACACAACTTGATCAGGGCAAAGTAATAGATTCTATTTACATAGACTTCTGAAAAGCCATTGATCCAGTGGTATACAACAAACTATTTTTAAAACCAAAAACTTATGGTATCTCCGGACATCTGCATAATTGGATAGCTGCATTCCTGTCAGACAACAAATGGTCAAAATTGGGAGCACTCCATCAAAGTCAATAGCGGTGTCCCCCCCAAGACAGCGTTCTAGGACCAACTCTCTTTATACCTTACTTTATACATTAATGATCATATTAAAAGCAACTGTATTATTTTCGCTGATGATGTAAAACTATTCAACACCACCAACAATACTGCTACCCTTCAAAAAGATCTCAACTATGTGTTAGAATGGCAGTTTCAAATCTCAAACAAATGCTCTGTCTTACATATTGTCAAAAAAAACCAGAAAATAAAATACAAGCTGAATGGTCACTACCTTGTAGATGACCCCCACTATGTCAAGGACCTTGGAGTACTCATCTCTAAGGATCTAGGTGCTAGAGCCCACTGCAACTACATAGCCAAAAAAATGTTAAGAATTGTTAACCTAATCCTGCATCACTTTTTTTCTGGTAATATTGTACTACTAACTAGAGCATACAAAACATTTGCTAGATCAATTCTTGAATACAGCTCATCTGTCTGGAACCTGCATTACTTATTGGATATTAATACAGCTGAAAAAGTCAAGAGATATTTCATGAGAAGAGTCCTCCACTCTTCTACTCGCAACAGAATATCTTATGCCGCCAGATTTGAAATTTTAGGCTTAGACAACCTAGAACTACCATGCCTTTGGTCCAACCTAAACGTAGTACATACAATTATCTATTGCAATGTCCTACCTGTCAATGACTACTTCAACTTCAACCACAACAATACAAGAGCACACAATAGATACATACACAAGGTATATCGCACCAAACTCGATTGCAGAAAATACAACTTCAGGAACAGAATGGTCAATATCTGGAATACACTATCTGACTCTGTGGCTTCTTCCCTAAACCTCATAAACTTTAACTTTAGACTGTCTACTGTTGATCTCACCCCATTCCTAAGAATAAGGGGTGTGCATAAGCGCACCAACATGCCTACCATCCCTGTCCTAATGTTCCTTTTTATTTGTATCCATTTCATGTATTCATAGTCATGTTTATACTTATACATGTTATCTAATACATGCTTGACAAATAAAATAAATAAAAAATAATTGTCGATAAGAAAGACAAAAAATCTGGAAAGTGAATGTGGCAGTAGCTGGAAACAGCAGAATAGAAGAAAAAGAATATGAGAAGATAAGAAAATACAAAGACCTACAAATAGAAATAGAACAACTGTGGCAAAAGCAAGCAAAGGTAGAACCAGTAGTAATAGGTGCCTTAAGTGCAATCCCAAAACATCTGAATATCTGAATATCATTGGCATTGAGAGATTCATCAATACTTAATTGCAAAAGGTGGCTTTACTTGAAAAAGCTTAAATCCTGCAATTATATAGGTAATACCATCAAACATCCACACCTGCCTATCAAAGGTCCTTGGAAAAGACCCGATAGGTAAACAAAATGCCAAATTCATTCTGACTATTTCTGTGAAGAACAATAATAATAATAATTCATTCATTCACTGTCATACTTGACTGATTTTCAGCACTTAATGTATCTTAATGTTTTATCATTTAAATAATGGAAAAACCAGAAAGGCACTATACTTATGGCATCAATTGACCTTAAAATGAAAAATATAATGCATGGTTAAGTAAGAGATGTTTAGTGACATTCCTGTGTTAGAATAATAAGAGTGTCAAGGGGTTTTGTCAGACATATTTAAGACTCTGCAGAAAATCTAAAGATAAAGGAGTGCCAAACATACTTATTGTTTATGGTGTAACAGATTTTCCTGATGCATTAAACTATTGCTTGCTAAATCCAATTGTATGTCTCCAAAATTTCTTCTTCTGGAAATTAGATCCATTAAATTTAGTCTTATCTGAAATACAAGATAGGATGCTATATTAATGTAAGCTATAATACAGAATGGACAGTATGTATACATACAGGTCAGGATGGACATTATGTATACATGTTGATCTTGTTTTATTCCTGCACTACTATTTTATAGGGGTAGTTTTTCTGATTGTCAAATGGAATAGCAAAAGGAAAAATGCAATGGTATGAGTATGCAGGGGTCCAGCTAACCTTGTAGGCTGTCTGTGTCCCAGGCTTGGTTGAATCTTGATGGATGATGATGTAATGAAAAGGCTTGTGTTCTGAAAAGGTGTTGGGCAATTCCTCTTATGGCTTTGCCCTGGTTTGGATCTTCAGTAAGGGCTAATTCTATCACCCTTTTTGTCTTTGTCTTGGCCTTTTGTGTTGTAGATTAGATGGCCCAGTCTTTATTTTATTTATTTATTTATTTTTAATTGTCAATTGCTTACAAGATAATAGATATAAGTAAAAACATAGTTATGAATACATATAAGAAAAAAATATATAAAAGAAACAATAGGACAGGGATGGTAGGCACGTTGGTGTGCCTATGCACGCTTTCTATAGACCTCTTAGGAAAAGAGTGAGGTCAATAATAGACAGTGTAAGGTTAAAGTTTTTGGGGTTTGGGGAAGAAGTCACAGAGTCAAGTAGAGTATTCCAGACATTGACCACTCTGTTGCTGAAGTCATATTTCCTGCAATCAAGTTTGGTGGCGATTAACCTTTGAGTTTGTATCTATTGTTTGCTCCTATTGGTCTGTTATGGTTTGAAGCTGAAGTAATTCATTGCAAGAATAGGACATTGCAATGTATGATTTTATATACTAGTGCTTGGATCGGACAAAGGTGGCATAGTTCTAGGTTTTCTAGTCAAGAAATTTTGAGTCTGTGTGCATAAAGGTATGTCTGCACACAAAGTAGAGGAGTGGAGAACTCTTCTTGTGAATATTTCTGGACTTTCTCAAACCTAATGTTAATTAAGTCAAGATACGTAATTTGTGGGTCTGGACTGATGAAGCTGTATTTGATATTTGGTCCTAGCAAAATGTTTTGTATGCTCCAGTTATTAGTGTAATATTACCAGAAAAAAAGCTACAATAAAATTAGGTTACACAACTCTTAACATACTTTTTGCGCTATGTATGTTACATGGATCTAGCCACTTATGTCATTTTGGAGATGAGTACTCAAGTCCTTGGATCCTCCACAAATGTCGCTGACTATTCAGCCTGTATTTTATTTTCTGATTTTTTTTTTGCCATATGCGTAAGACAGGAGATTTATTTGTTGACATTTGAAGTATGCTATTTGTTTGACCGCATTCTGATACATAGTCAAGGGTCTTTTTGAAGGGTAGCAGTATGTCTTGTGGTGTTGAATAGCTTATATCATCAGCAAAAAAGAAACACAGTTGCTCTTGATATGATCACAGAGGTCATTTATGTAGAGTTATGAAAGAGGTGGTCTTAGAACACTAGCCTTGGAGAATACACTGGTTGACAGATACAAGATTTGCAATAGGATGCTCCCAATTTTGACCATTTGTTGTACTGTTTGACAAGGAAATGCTTCATGTCCAGTAATGCAGGTCGTCCAGAGATACTGAAAGATTTTAGTTTTAAGGACGTAGTTGTCGCTGTACCACTGAATCAAAGGCTTTACCAGAATTCTATGTAGATTGCGTCCTATTGCTTGCCCTTGATCGGAGTTGTGTCGTCCATATGTTTTTGTAAGTGTAAGATTTGCCAGATACATGATAGTTTTTTTCTCTAAAACCAAATTGTTTATTAGAGAGAACTGGTTGTTTTGTTTCAAGTGGAGGATGATTGATTGGTTAATCGAATTGGATTCGCATGATTTACAGGTGATGCAGCATAAAGAGTTCTTGGTCTGTATTTTCCCAACCTAGGCTGGGGTCTCTTTTTTAAAGATGGGTATTGAGACCGGCTTGTGACCATAGTTTTGGCAAGGAGAGCTGGTCTTGAAAATTTTTTTCACAAGATTTATGCTTAGAGGTTCAGTTATTGGCAGTGGGTAAGCTTTTTTAAAGAATGTTTGGCACATATTCGCGTCCGTCAATAGATAGAGATGGTTTTTAGATTGCGTAGTCCTGTTTTCAACACAATTCTTCTGTAAAATTGATTAGTGTATTAGATCATTGTAGTTGTCTGTGGTTCGATAGGAAATTCTGGGCATGAATCTATTGCTCTTACAAATACTGAGCAAAGAATGTGGTTAAGAGGTTGGCTTTAATAGTGCATTCGTGCAATCTTTATCATGAGTGTACTTTCAGGGATGGGATGGACCTTGAGTCTTTAGTTTTGTTGTTGTTATAAAATGTAGAAAGCGTGGGAGAATTGGTGCTATAGAAGTTTTCTTCTGTTTAATTGTGATAATTTTGTTGCATTTCAGTTATCTGGTGGCAAAAAAATTTTGTATCAGCTTTTGAAGTTGGTAATGTGGACCAGATTTTGTTTTTCTGCCAAGTGATTTCTTTTTGATGAAGGGCTTCGCTCCATATTTATTTCTGGATATATTTGTTTTTTTTCTGGTTTTGGGAGTTGTTATTGGTACATTATTAGTTTGATGACTCTTTTTGAGCTTCCAAGTAAAAATATGTTTGGCATCCCAGAGAACAGAAATGCCAATAAGGGATGAGAGGATCTGGTTTATAAGTCATAGTTGCCTTTTTTAAAGTTATAATTTGGGGATTCCGCTCATTGTGATTATTTTTGTTGTGGACGTATGTGAGAGAAAAGCAACTCATGTTGTGGTCACTGTGGAAAAGAGCGTTTACCCTTTTCTGGGATTATTAACAAATATGGGAGCTGCTTTCAAGAGCTATGTTGTTCTCCTTTTCTCATCCAGGGAAATATAATATTCTGCCTTTTTAATATTTCCTAAAATATTTCATTCTTCTAGGAGGGGGTGGGTGGATGCTAACTTTCTGCACATGGCATAATCAAGTTGTGGAAGAGGAAATACAAGGCTTGCCATATTTGACTAGGATGACCATCTGGAGGTGTCAAATGAAGGGGCTGATGTGGAGAAAGGAGGGAACAACTATACACAGTTTAGTCAGTCTGGATTTTATGCATTCTATCAGGAGACTTCTGAAATATTTTTGTTGGTTTGAAGAGTAAAAACAATAGTGAGTTTTATGGCATTGCAATGGCTAATGTATTAATTATGTGATTAGAGTTAATGAATCCCAATCTACTTCATCAATATGAAGTATTGTCCTAAGAAATTGATATTACATGTAAACAAAGTTTTCGGTGGATGCAGGGAGAAGCATGGAGAGAAGAAAAAGAAAATGACAGTGAAAGGAAATGTGAAAGGAATATTTAATGTAATCAGAAATTTTGATCTTTTAATCCATGAGAAATAATGTTTCATCACACTTTCATCTTTCATCACACTGATAAAATAAACAACTTAGTGTGGGAGTTTTGTTTTGAAATTGTTTTTTCTCATTGGTGCAAACTGAGGAAACCCTACTCCTCCTTTGATCCCTTATCATTGTCTGTACTGGCTGGGAGGTGGATTTTTCCATTTGGAAAATAATCCAAATGAAATAAAATGTGATTTAAGCATAATTATAGGAAGAGGTCATAGTTTTATCGTTGAATGTGTATTAATATGCAGAGGACTGCTCATTCAATTCTTAACATCACCAGATCTAAAAAATACTTCTGGGAAATTATTCAAAGTCTGCTTTAACAGTACTGGGCTTGAGGAACTCATGGTAGAAGCCGGTAGTTCTTAAACCAAGGTTAATTTTGGAATATCCTGGGGGTAATGGAACAATTTGTTTGTGAGTTGAGGGACTGCTGCTGTTGAGACTTTTCTGTAAATTGGGAGAATCTGAGGCCTTTTTTGTGGAGCTAATAACTTATTCGAGGCTTGGAAAAGTTTAATTTAAGAGCCACTGATGTAAATAATAGCTTCGTATCTACTCATTAGTGTTCTTTGACTTATTATCTGTTATATCTCACTATGTTCATGTAGCTCTGGACAATCAAATCCCACCTTTTATTTGAAAAAAGGACTTAAAACCTACGTACTTAGAAAGAAGCCTCATGGCCCTCTCCTACCTCAGGCTCACAAGGTACTAAACTCTTATAATTAAGTATCATTGCTCTTTGAGTTTGTCTTGGGAATGCTTTGGCAGTTTGGCAAGCCATCTAGGGAGATACTATGATTCACTAGTAAACCTACTGTAGCACTACATTTTTTTTAACCTCCAGCTGAAAGTTGTTGCTCTCCATTTCCCCTCCATCCAGCATGATTTTCATTCTAAATTATACATCACAAATTTTAGGATCAATTTTGATTTACTTATTCAAGACCAATGAAGCTGAAAAGTATTCAGGATCCCCAAAACAATTTATCTCTGTACTCTGTTGATGCTCATATTCTAGTAAGTAGGAAGTCTATTTGATATTATTTTTCATGATATAAAAATAGAGTTTTAAAACAGATATGAGCTCCATTGTATTTATCGAAATTATGATGCTTATGAAGTGATACACTATCATTATTTGCTGAAATGTATAAGAAACAAGTACTTCATTAAATTCTTCAGTTCTACCAATTTGAATGCAAAAAAATGAAACTTCCATGGATCATATAATCTCCTATTCATATTCTTAATGTCTGTATTTTTGTACGTCCTACAATATCCTATTCAGATTGACAAAGAATATTGGATTCAGAAAGCTTTGTTTGCAGCTGGATTTCCAGTTCCTGAACCTCTTTTTTATTGCAGTGATGTTTCAGTGATTGGAACACAATTTTATGTGATGCAACATGTTAAGGTTAGTATCCTCCTTGCAGCCACGTTGACTTTACTGTTCACATTTTTAGATCAGAATCCAGAGATCCCTGAAGTTACTATAGCATCATAGGAACTGACACCCTCT
Source organism: Laticauda laticaudata (assembly GCA_004320025.1). Taxonomy (NCBI): domain Eukaryota; kingdom Metazoa; phylum Chordata; class Lepidosauria; order Squamata; family Elapidae; genus Laticauda; species Laticauda laticaudata. The sequence goes on along the minus strand of BHFT01005574.1, from coordinate 16,802 downwards.
AAATCAACACAAGCAAGTTTGGTGTGGCTAAAGCCCATGTCACACTGCACCAGCGGATGGAAAGAGGATGTAAAACGGAGAAAAATGCTTGCCATCTGTTGGTTAACGCGATGCATCCGTTCTGTACTCACTGTGGCATGATTCATACTTCTTTCCGTCCAGCATCCTCTACTGACGATTCATCCCGACTCAAAAAGTTTTTGAAGCAGCACAAAACTTTTTGAGCGGATTCGAAACTTCAGGCCGCGTCCGTTCTCCTCACGACACATACGGGAACAAATGTTCTAATCCGTTAACACGTTCGTGCTGTTCACTTCAGCATACCGCTGCAATCCGCGCAACTGCATCGCCTTCCAGCGGAAATGGAAAGAGGGGGAAAGCAAACGGAATGCGGAATCGTCCGCGCAGCATTAGTTAGCAAGCGGAATAGAAAGGATGTTAAGCATATGAGCTTCACACTATAAAGCATTAAACAGAAAAAAAACGTTCGTATAGGGGACGTATCTCGTGGATAATTTGAGTCGATGTCAGGATGTTCGAGAGGATGCAGAAGGACACCTAGCGGAAAACCGATATGTCCCTATAAAAAGCGGGAGGAACACCTGATCTCATTTTCAGTACCAGCAGCCCTTCAGCCTGCTCTTGCATCTCGGCTCTTCCACATGCATCCATCATCTCCACCATGGATCGATCGCACACTCCTTTTGGTAGCCGCCATCATTCTACACACATGTGGCGAAAGCCCTCTTCAGGCATCTATTCACCTGTTCTACACATAGGAAAGGAGGAATCCAAGAATGGTGGGTCTGAAGATGATCGCAGAGAAAGCGGAGTACGGCGACTGCTAGACAAGCTGCATTGGTGGACTGAGGAACATAGAAGACCCTCGATGCACTTCCAAGAACTGCAATGAGGAGCCTCCAGCCCATTGTTGACGAAGTTGTGGAAGTGGCTGAGACCCAGGTTGTACCCAAGCCAGAGCAACAACTTCCACCCATCCTGCGAACACTGGGCTCAAGGTAGCACTGCCTCAGCACCACCCTGGCCTGGGACAAGTTACAGGAGCAGCATACGAGCGGGAGGAGAGATACTGACCCACACAAACCATCAGCAATTGTGTCAAGACAGAGGGCAGGCCATCACTCGAAAGAATACCTAGGAGAGCTCCTCCAGTGCCACCACCACTGGAAGAGGCTGGAAGAAAGTGCAGAACAGTGGTTATCTAGGAAGTGGAACTTCCCCCACACGTTGGAGCCATAGATGGGAAGCACGTGGCCTGCCAAAGCATCCCAGCCAAACTCAAGGGTCCACTACACACACTACAAAGGGCTTCTTTCAGCATCATCCTCTTGCCAATGGATCATGCGACTACAAGTTCACTGTTACAATCATGCTTCAGGCTAGAATGGGTCAGCTCAGATGCCCAGGTATACTAACGCCGTGACCTCAAGGAGGGGCTGAAGCAACCTCCATCATGCTTCCCAGATCCAGACACCCGAACCCAACAACACACAAGATGTAGCCCTACTTCATCATGTGATGACGCCTTCTCCCTCAGAACCTCCTTCATGGAAGCCCTACACTTCAAGAACCTCACCTAGGAGAGGCATCTCAACTACAGGCTGTCCGGGCGAAGACGGGTGTGAGAGAACCCCTTTGGCATCCTGGCCAACAGTTCCAGGTAACTTCTCACCAGCCATGCACATCGTCACAGGACCGTGAGAGGATCGATGGAAGCTTGCTGCATCCTGCACAATCTTACATGTGCACCCGTACCCAGTCTTGACAGAAACAGGCTGTTGACCACCAAACAAGCAATGGGGACATTGGAGCCTGGTGAATAGAGGCAGGGCGAAACGATAGGACACTAGGGATAGTGCCAGGGACCCCAACAAGCTTGCACGTGAAGGGAAGAGCAGTCGCAACCTCCTCAAACACTGGATGCAAACTCCCCAGCATGGAGCAGTGAGTGGCAAGAGCAAGATGGTAAGATGGCTAATGGAATGCTCCTTAGCCTGTGGCAGTTAACACTGATGAGATCGTGTTAGCCATGTATGTTGAGTGGCCCTACAAATTGAACAGGGCATTTAATAAAAGAGTGATATTTATGTTGAAATGTCGTTGATGACTGATTATGTTATTGATAATAAAGGGCCATAGGGTGGCACCTGGGAAGGCGTAAGGAACCATACGTCCCACTGTGCTTGTGTGAGCATTATCTATCCCACAGCTATTACCCATCCCACAACTATTACCCATCCCACAGGTAATCCCCTGCCACATCCCACAAACTATCCATCCAAACAGCTATCCTTACCATTCCCACAAGCATGCAAAACGGCTAACCATTCTAAAAGTGTCACTCAAGACTTTATTTAGCTAAAAGAACTGAACCCAAGTGTTGAAGCAAAAGGAAACCTTTATTGATAGCAAACTGCTAGGAACTTTATTAAAAAAGCATAAATGAACAAGAAAAGTGTCCCAAGCAAGATAAAGTTCTCAACAGGTAACAACCCAGTCTCTTGGCACTCTTCTCAGTTTCACTCTGAAGGTGTGCCTATCGGTCTCAGGGCTTGAAGGGGTCCTGAAGAGGACAACAGGGATGGTGTGTGCAGAAGCCTCTCAGAGAACCTGCGCTCAGTCCCGTGATGAATTGAGAGCCCTTCCTCCAGGACATGGATGTCAGTCCAAGACCAATGACACGACTGTTCTGAGGCCGGGCTGGTCTGTGGGGACTGAGTAGGAAGGAGGAGTGCTGGTGGGCTGTGCTGGTACTTGCAGTGTGAGCGAGGGGTGAGCGTTTTTTGGTGGCAATTCTGTTGGCGTCGCGGTAGCATCATGTGCCATCAGGTAGGTCAATTGTGGCGTCTGTTGGTATCGGTGGGACCTGAGGTGTGCGATACCTGTGCCTGGACTGGAAGGGCTGCCTGTGCTGTGGACCTTCCTTGGGTAACGCCGTAGCCTTGGTAGGTGAGGGGCTGTTGAAAGCTTGGAAGGAGCTGACATCACCTGGGGTGGAAGGAGCAGACCTGGAGCGGGTCCAGAGCAGGTTCAGCTTGCGGCCTGGAGTGTTTGCAGAAGTACCTGTGTCCTCTACCTTGATCACCTGGTACTGGGCATTCGTGGCATTTCCATGAGGTCTGGTGACGTAGGTGCAGGAAGAGGGCTTTCTGTAGAGCGATGGTTTATGGTCGGAACTGTACCACGCTGATGAGAGCGAGGATGTACGCTGCCTCTTGATCGGTCGTCCCTGATCTCCAGCAGGACAGTGTGGCTCTGCCCCCTTTGCGACTGCTTTCAAGCATGTGCGAGGTGGAGCTGGGGGTGGGGGTGGTGGGTCTCTTCCGTGGCAGCGGCCTCTTCTTGCTCCATCTGCATCAGGGGATCTCCATGGTGCTCCGGCACGGGGAATGCAGCTGTCAGGGGTCATCCATCGTGGCGGCGCTCCAAAGATACCTGTCTGGACACAGGAGCTGACTCCCATGACCAGAAGAGCCTTGAATGAGCGAGGCGTAGACAGAGGGGCTGCTCCTCGGGTGCGCGGACCCACCCTTCCAAGAAGCTGCACTGGCCATCACGTAGGTCTCCACCGGGTCGGTGGAGCTTTGAACGCGGCCTGCCAGACTTCTTCCAGTACAAGCTTCCCCGTACCAGGTGTGGCATGTGCTTCACCACCCCAGGAGGACATCCGAAGTGCTAGACCCAGGCTCTCCGCACTTCTCTCATCAAGGCCGCCTGCTTCTGCTTGGTGTCTCGTTTTAGAGCCTATTTCCCTTCCTCCAGAGGTAGCCATTCCGAGCAACCTCCTCCTCAGTCTCCTCTGCAATGGAAGTACTGTCTCCTCTCCCCCTTTGTCATCGCAAATGCTCTTCTCCCTCGTTGGGCCAGGTCTCTGGGCTCTCATCAGCAGGGCTTTGAGGTCTAGGGGCTGTTCCCACACCGACCACCACCGAGCAGTAGCACCAGCAGGACCAGGAGCAGCACCACAGATCAGCACCCAGCAGAGAAGTCACCAGCACCAGAAGCAGCACCACGCAGAGTCAGCACCAAGCAGAAGCCACCCAGCACCATAAGCAGCGACCAGTATGCAAGCACCAAGCACCAGCAGAGTCAGCACCAGCAGAAAGCACCAGCACCAAGCAGAGTCTAGCACCAGCAGCAGAAAGAGCAGCAGCAGCAGCAGCACAGCAGCAGGATGACCAGCAGAAGCAGTAATCAGTGCCAGGGAGGTGGGATGGTGGTTCCTGTCCTTCTTGCCAAGGGGCTGGCAGGAGTAGGCACAAGCTTCTCTTCTTCCCCATGGGTTGTTGGCTGAAGATGTTGTCTGGCAGCAGGTCTTTCCTCTGAATGGTGACCTGCTTTGCGAGGCTGGTTCCCTTTTATATCCGCGGGGCGTGACGCAATGCATTCCCTCCCCGCATGTTGCAGTGAACGCTTTAGCATCCGCTTTGCATTCTGCTTAGGCATCCATTGGGCATCCCGCTAGGCGTTCCGATGACTGCATCCGCGGGCATCCCGCTCTGCCATCCGCTCTGCATCCGCTCCTTCCGGCTTGCGTGTCCTGCTTCGCGGTTCTCCCCTGGGACAGGCCCCTGCGCGATGTGTCAATCTGCTTGCCAATCCAGCCTAGGCTTCTGTTGAACATCCGTAACCATACCTCGTCTAGCATCCTCCCCACGTCCATTCCTTTCCGTTGTTGGTCCGTTCTCCTTTATGCAAATTTGGGGCACTTTTGAGAGCAAGATCAACAAATTGTGGAAAATTTGCTTGTCCGCTGTGTCCTTTTTACATACGTTTTGCATCCGTTGGCCGATGTGACCTAGCCTTTAAGGAGAGTAACAGTAGTAGAATGGAGATATACCTTGAAATTAGCTAATTATTAATATCTATGTTTATGTCATCTATTAACTATGTATAAGGAAGGTTTATCATTTATTTTTTTCTTTCCTGAAATACAAGTGCCTTCTTTTGATTGCAGAGTCCCTCTCATTATTTTTGGGATATAATTCTACCAGTGGACTTTGTAAAATAAATAAATAATACAGCAAGCCTTGATTATTGGTGTTTGGGTCCTGCATTTTATGATACACAAGCTCTCAAAATAACTGAGAATAAAACTTGGTTCAACCTCAGTTCTAAAAAGGCTAGGCTTGCAGCTTCCCTAATGAATAGAAGCATGACTCTCTTGCTAGATTTGGAAAATTGGTTGAGGAACTTATTATTTTAGAAGAGATGTCAGTCTTTTTGTAAAGGTTTATTGAATTGGAAGGTATGGTTTTCTTGCAGTCATGATTATAAGGAGTAAATGAAACAAAAACGATCACATAATGTAAATATAGTTGGGTGGATGAAAAAAATAATGAACAAAATATATTGCTATTTGTTAAATATTAAATTCGGAAGACAAACAGGTAAAAGAAACAATTATAGTTTGGGCAAGAGACTTTGGATGTATCATAGAGCCGTGATGGTGAACCTATGGTACACGTGTCACAGGAGGCACGCAGAGCCATTTGTGCACGTGAGTTGTAGGCAAACTTACCTCACTGCACATGTGCATGCCTCACAGCTGATTTTTGGCTAGTTTGGGGCCTTTTTCAGCCTCCTAGAGGCTTGAAAAAAGCCTCCGCAGGCTTGCAAGCCAAATAATAGGCCCATTTCATCATTTCCTGCAAACACCAGAAGTGATGAAATGGGCCTCAAACCAGCCAAAAATCAACTGTGAGGCACAGTGCAGGTAAAGGGGGTATTGCGCATGTGTGCGCAGGGGGCAGGGGGCACGTACATTGCCTTCTGAGTGCTGGCACACATGCACGCAAGTGTGCATACAATTTTTGGCAAAGGAGCCCAAAAAGGTTAGCCACCACTGCCATAGAGCAAGATAAATGGCAAAAACTCTGGAACAGAAACTACAAATTGACCATGGCAATTACCCACCGTGTTTCTCCAAAAAGATGAAAGGAAGCCCTATCACATTTTTTGAGCACATATGATCAAATTAAGCCCCACCCACAAAAATTAGCACTAATTAAGACCATGCCCAACCCAGGGTGCAAGGGGTGGGGCGAGGCACACAGATAAAAAACAAGCTAAGGTGGGGAGGGGAGGTGGACCTGCCCTACTTACCAGGCCTCGCACACCCCGACACTTGCCTTGCCTTCTGTAGCTGCTGCTTCTGCAGCCGCTTACTGTCACTCGCACGCATCGCCCTGGCCTCTTTTTTGCCTTCAGATGCCTTCCAGAAAGCCCTCTGCAGCCGATAATAGAGCTCCAGACTAATCGGAACTCTATTATCAGCTGCAGAGGCTTTCTGGAAGTTATTTGCAGAGCTCTATTATTGGCTGCAGAGGGCTTTCTGGAAAGCATCTGATGGCGAATCGGAGGCTTGGGCGATGCGTGCGAGTGACGGTAAGCAGCCATAGAAAAAATGGGCTAGCAGTAGGCTCCTGCTGGTCGGGTCTGTCAGTGCCACCGCCAAGAGGTGAGTCAATAATTGGAACCCTCCAAAAAGTAGGTTTAGCCGTTTTTCCAGTGGTCAAAAGAAAATAAAACCTGCCTTCTTTTTGGAAAAATACAGTATAAAGAAAACCTGTATAAAATTTTCTACCAACAAGACTAGCAAAGATGTTTAAAAATATGTCTGCTAAATGTTGGAAGTGCAAGCAGATACCGGGTTCTTATTATCACGTGACGGAAGTGTAAAAGCAAAAAAAAAAAAAAAATTGCATACNAAAAAAAAAAAAAAATTGCATACATGGTTAGAGAAAATGATAAAGCAACATATAGATGTAAAACCAGAAATATTTCTGTTAGGTATATTACCAGAAAGCTGTAATAAAAGGATTACATATCTAATAATATGTTGACAGCAGTGAGAGCTGTATTTGCAAAATATTGGAAAAATGAGGATACATCTACAGATGAAAGTATAATTAGAAAAATATTAGATGAAGATTTGACAATAATAAAGGGTAAAGAAGAAATAGAATATTTTTAACATGGGATTTGTTTTATCAATGGTTAGATAAAATAGGTAGAAATTAGAAGATGAAAGATCACTGATATGTATAAGTAAAGAATGCAAAAATTGGACAATACATAAGTAGTATTAATATAGTAGTTATTGTTATTATTATATTGTATAAGTAAACTGACCCACACAATACACTGTTTATTAAGTACTTATGTATTTTAAAGAAAAAATATAAATAAAATTCCAGAAAAGAAAAGGTTACAATGTTGAATGAGAAATTTCTCTTTTTTAAAAAATAAACTTTATTGAATTTTTATTACATTAAAAATTAAAAAAAATATCACTCAATAGCAGCTCTTTGTAGTGCTTATCATATAACAATCATTTGTTCAATATTTACAGGTATTAATTTGTACATAATTATATTCTTATTCTATCTATATTCTATATTTAATAATTACCTATCCTTAATCTGTCTCTAATCTTTCCAGCTATACCATTGTTTCCATACCTTATAAAATATTGAAGCTTCCTTATCTTTTAAACTCAGCGTTAATTTATCCATTTCAGCACAATTCATAACTTTTTGTATAACCAGTTCCTCTATCATGGGTGTATATGGCTGCCTTCCACACATTAGGCAAAGGCTATCCTGGCAGCAGTCAATTATGTGTAATAATAAATATTTGTGCTCTTTACGTATTTTTTTTTTAAGATCCCCAATAGGAAAAGTTTCTGGTCTAGGTCTAATTGTCATTGGTATGATTCCTTGTAGCAATTTGAATTTTGAAAGCCAATATTTTCGAGCCTACTGGGCAAACACCACATACTGCATAATATGTTCCTCTTTTTTTTTTACATTTCCAATATATAGACTCATTTTAGGGTACATTTTCACTATCGTCGAAGGGGGTAGTGCCACCTATAGATATTTATATGCATTTTCTTTGTATGCTGCTGATTTGGTAATTTGTGATGTTCTATTCCATAGTCTCAGTTGGATACCTCTATGTTTATGACTAATTATTTTGACCTCCCCATCCTTCACGACATCTTCTAAAATTCTTACTTCTGGAGATACTTGTAAATTTTGTATTTTTTTTTTTAATCTGGGCCTAATAAGATTTTGTCTAATTGTTGGAGTTCAAGTATATTCCGTACTCCTTTACGTCCTTTGTATATTCACTTTGTGTTTGAAGATAAGCCCACCGTCTTACTTGTAACCCTTGTTCCTTGGACTCCGTATTGTTTTAAAATTTTCATGTGCTATCTAATAGTCTTTATACTTTAACATTTTGTTCAGGTCTAAATCTAGTTTGGTGGATACTCTCTTGTAGATAGCCAGATTTGGGAGATTCTTATTAGTGTGTTTTCCTTTTTTAAACTTTTGCATCCAGTTGTATATCAGCGAATCTCTAATCAGATTGTCTGTTGGAATTATTTCTTGTTCTCGCCTGTGCGGGTCCTGTTGTCCCAAAGACAAAATCATGCCATCTTCTTCATAGAAGATCCTGACCTTCTTATCAGTCTAATAGTTCGGTGTTTATATTTTAAATTAATCCAATCTTTTTAGCCAAACTGTATGTTGCTGCTCCACTATAATTATGAATTCCCAATTGTTGAAGCAATCCAAAGCTCTCGCTCATACTCCTTTTCAGCATCGTGTGTACTTTTTCATTTTATCTCTGGTTCTTTTCTTTACTGCTACTGCCAAATAAATATTTTCTGTCATTTTATTAAGCATTATCGAAAAATGTCTTTCTAATTTAACTGACATGTCTGGACATAAATAAATAGATTATTTCCGGATAATATAGTACATTTTCTTGACACTATGGCTGACTTATTTCTTCCTTCAATCATAATGAACAGTTGCATTTTTTGTCCTAATTCTAAGTACTTTTTTGACTTTGTGTATGTAATAGCTTATTATAATTTATTCTCCTTTACTTGCACTTACAATGTGCCTGTCAGCCATATTCCCTGTCTGTGTTTAAATTTTTTCTCTGTTTGTTTGAAGGTCCAACTACACTTCCAATTCCTGTTTATTGGTAGATCTGTTAAATTTAGTTACTAAAAGTTTCAATGCTTCTGATTCTATTACATTTTCACATGTCGTGCCACCCCGCCTCCATATCTTTCTAATTCCTTAATTAATATTTGTTCCTTTGTTCGCATCTGGGTCTTCAATAAATAAAAAGCCAATATCTCTGCAAGATGTGCGTTATATTCTTGCGATTTTCTAGTTTTCAGATCCTTTTATCTTCAGATTTTGCCTCACCTCTTTCCTAATTAGTACTTCTAATGATAATTTAGAAGCAGAGGGCAGGACAGCAGAACAACCTTGTTGAAACTCCTTTCCCTATATTTAAAGTTGGGTTATTTTCTCCGGTATTAATTATGATATTGCTTTTTGTACTGAATAAATTGTGCTTTTATAAATATTCTCACAATATCAAGTGCCGAACTTATGCATAAAGTTGTGCTGAATTCATCAAATTTGCCAAATTAAGGTTGTCAAAAGCCTTATCTAGACGTATCTAGAAAACAAGGGCCTATCTGTTTCTCCGGTTGGTCTTGTCATTAATATTCCAGACTTATCCATTAATTATACTTAATTGTTCCTAATTTGTCTATTTGGGTTTTTAACGGATAAATGCCATTTTGGTCTGGATGTTATGCTAAATTCAGAATTTTCTTTAATCTAGTAGCAATAATGGTAGTAAATATTTTATAATCTACATTCAGCAAAGAAATTGGCCTATAGTTTTGTATCATTCTGGCATCTGAGTCCCCCTTCAGGATTAATGAAATTAATGATTCTCTCCACATGTCTGAAATTTTAGCAGATAATATCTCGTTATATAAATCCACCATTATTGATCCCACTTGTTCTTCTATTGCTCTATAAAATTCTGCTGGAAAGCCATCAGGGCCTGGGGTTTTGTTACTTTTCTGGGTTCTAATTGCTTGTTTTAATTCTGTCATAGATATGTCCTTCGTCAAAAATTCTTTCATCTCATCGTTAATTTCTCAAGTTCTTTTTTCTCTTAGATATTCCCTTATCTGATTTTCGTCTACTCTCTTTCTTAAACAGTTTCTCAAAATATTTATGTGCAATCTCTTTTTTCTTCTCTATCATATGTTGATAATTTCCACTTTCATCTTGTTGTTGGTAGATGGTTCTTTTCTCTTTTTCTTTTTTGAGGTTTTAAGACAGCCATCTACCAGGCTTGTTTGCTTGTTCAAAGTATATTTGCTTAATTACTTTCAAGCTTCTGTTCAATTCTTCCTGTTCAACTAAGTTGAGTTTATTTTTATAGAGAATCAATTGTTCTTGCAATTTACCATTTTGTGGGGCGTCCTGTTATTTGGATTCTAGTTTCTTGATTGTTTGATATAAATTGCTTTGTTGAGCATGTTTTCTTTATTTTTTTATGCAGTGTAAGATATTACAATTCCTTGTATGACGGCTTTCATAGTGTCCCATAAATTTTGGATAGTTGTGTCTAGGTTATTATTTTCTTTACAATAAAAAGTTAGCTCTTCCTTAAGTTTCTTTATAAAATCCTCATCCTTTAATAATTGAGAATCTAAAGTCTATCTTCTCCTTGATTTTTTTCTTATCTTCCAATTGATTCTAAGAGGGTTGTGGTCTGCCCAAGAGTTTGATATAATTTCTACTTCTGTCACTTCTACTAGATCTCCACTCATTCATGCCATATCAATGAGTGACCATGACAGGTAGGGATTTGAATAGAAAGTAAATTGTCTCTTATCTGGGTTTAAGTTTCTCCAAATGTCGACTAAATTTAATTCTTTAATCATTTCTATACAAATTTTAGGTAGTTCTCTTTTCTTTTTTTCCCTTCCCTTCTTATTCCCCCCATTATAATATTTTTGATAATCTGCTACAGCATTAAGATCCCCTATAATACAAATATTTTTCTTTTCCAGTTCAATGATTTTAGCATATAGAGCTTTATAGAATTCTTTCTGATTGGCATTAGGGGCGTAAATAACCACCAATAGAATTTTTTTAAAGTTTATCTGTATTTCTATTGCCAGAACTCTTCCTTTGGAATCTGTAAATTTGCCTTTATCTCTTCTTTAATGTAAACTGCTATTCCATTCTTTTTTTCATTATCTGCAGAAGCCGTAAACACTGTCTCTAATTTGGGGCAATCTAGATATTTTTCATCTATTTTTAAAATGTGCGTTTCCTGTAAACAAATAATATCTGCGTTTTGTTTTATCAACTTTGCCAGAATCCTTTGTCTTTTTGTCTTTGAATTTAAGCCATTTATGTTAATGGATAAGAGTTTCACCTCTTTTTCCATAGCTCTAATTTTACCTGGTTCTTTGTCTCCTGATTGCTCTTATATCCCTTTGCGTTATGTTCGTTGATATAAGGTCTTCTCTTTCTTGTTTCTGGTTAGTTTTTCTTATTTCTTGTTTTTCTTCTTTATTTTTCGATTGGTCTTGTTCTTCTTGAGAGTTTGAGTCTAGATCTTCTTTGCCACTTTGATCTTCCAAGCCCAGTAATTGCTCGTACAATTCTTGCACCTTTTCTAGAGCATCTATTTTAATCTTCTTTTCTTCCCAAGACACCAACATTCCTTCTGGGATCAACCAACGAAATAGAATGTCTTGCTTATTTAACTGTATAGCCAAAAATTTGTAATCCCTTCTCTGCTCCCTTACTCTTTTAGGGATTTATTTGAGGATCTAGTTTTCCTTTCCTTTGTATACTATAGCTTCTTCTCTAGATATCTTATAGTGATGTCCCTAACTTTCCTCCTTGTGAATCGAATATGGACCTCTTTTGGAAGTTTGTTCTCCTTGCATATCTCATGCTGACCCTGTATAAGTCGTCCATTTCCTTTAGCATTTCCTCCTTGTCTCTGAGCTTCAGCTAAAATTTCTGCCATTACTAGCTCTAGGTCCTCGTCTTTAGTTTCCAGTATATTTTGAAATCTAAGGTACGACACAGCTTTGTCCATTTCAATATAGAGCAGGGAATCCTCCATCTCTTTACTCACTGTTTTATTGGTTGGTCTAACTTGTTTCTAACTTTTTCTCCATTTGTTCCGTTCTTTTCTCTGCTTCCTTTATTGTGTGTTCATTTCTTTCCAATGCTTGTTGAATTGACTCTACCTTTTCATCAAATTTAGATATATCTGATCTCATTTCTATTTTTAACTTTCCCATTTCTTCCTTCAGTTCATTCGCTCTTGTTTCTGAGTGATTCTTTACCATCATTTCTTGAAGTTTGCCGTTGATTCTTGTAGTGTAAGTAGCGAGGTTTGAATGTTAACATTTGCAGTGGTGTTTTGTTCCTCCGCCATTAGTGTTTCTTCTATTGTTTTTTGTATCCTCAGTGAAGCTGTTGTTGAGGGTGTTGGAATTGATGTGGTCTTCTTTCCTGTCTTGCTCATTGTGGTAGTTATAGTAGACATTTCTTCTAATATCTCTCTGATTATTAAGAATGTTATAAACATTATCCCAAATTGGCATTAAACAATTTAAAATTATTTTTCTTAAGGTTTAACTGTTAATGAGATATGGTACTTGTTAAGAGCTTTTATAATGTTCTGTTCTTATTTAAAGTCTCACTAATCCCAATTCTATTTTATATTTGCAAGATAAATATCTAGGTGAAAAATCAATATATCTAATTGTATAGATATCACTATAAAACTCTTTTTAGATATATAAATGTATATGCATCAATATAAGTATAATTTACAGTTTAAGTTGTGAATATAAGTATTATGATAAACATCAGAAAATCTAAATTTGTATTAATATAAATACAAAATATAAAGAGAAGAGTTTAATTAAGTTATACAATATCAATATATAATTGTAAGTATAAATTACCTAGAACTTTCAATCATTAAATAAATATACAGGGTTAATTATTTATCTTGATTAACCACTTATAAAATAAATTAAGTAATAGCAGTTCCTAATTGATTACACTAAACTCTGCTTAAATTAATTATAGTTTAAGTCTAAATCTAGAGTATATATATTATAATATATCTGAGTTTAAATACCAATTAGTTTTATACTTAATAATTAATAATTTTCAGCAAGTGTTCCGGTTATTATATCCAATAGAAGGGAAAGAAGAATAATAGTAGCTCCAACTTAATTCCACTAAACTCTGCTTAAGCTAATTATAATTTAAATTTGAATCTAAAGTATAAATGTTGTATTATATCTGAATTTAAGTACCAATTGATTGTACAATTAATAATTTCCAGGAAACATTCCAGTTATTGTATCCAGTAGAAGGGAAAGAAAAAGAAAAAAATATCCAATATTCAATTAGTAGATTCACCAGTTCAAAAATTTTAAGGTTCAAAAGGAGTAAAAATTATCAATTTATCCAATTCTTCTTAATACTTCAGTCTCTCAAAATTTTCCCCCAATTCCGTCTTCTATTGTAGTATGTTGTACTATCGGATTGCTGAGTAATGCTGTTTACTATGGACATTCTTCACTTCCGTTACTTCAGCTGTTTCTCAAAGTCTGTCAATCCTCAGCAAAGAGCAATTTTCACAGCCAAGTAACTTGTGTAAAACACTCACTTTACAGTTTTTCAGCAGTTAGAATTTCCAGAGGTTTCCAAAGTTTAAAACTTACTATTCAGAAGGTATCCCGGATAACTTTCTTGATCTATTCTGTTCATTAAAGTGTCCTGCCTCCCTGGCTGTCTTGTATGATGTGAAAATGTCAATTGCTGACCACTGCTCAAAAATAATTCTATAATTTTGTTATCTAATGCGGATAGTATGATATAAAAAAACAAATACAATATATGCGTTTATTTATTTATTACTCTGTGATATATGTGATGTAATCTGTAAATCATACAGTAAAGCTAAAGGTTGACATAAACAAATTTGCTTTTCATAGGAATTCCTTCCTCTGAAGAACTGATCACAATTTATTCTCGCTTCAGGGATACCTGTACTTCTCCATATAATCTTAATTTTTTCCTTGCTCTTTCATATTTTAAATTGGCTTCAATAAGCCAGGTAACGTATATAATCTACACCTTATCTTTTAATGTTTAATGGAGCATATAGAATGCATTTTTGTAAATCCTTTTACTCATAACAACATTAGTAATGGCATTCCAGATTTTATATTTTACTTGAAGAAGAGAAACAGTTTAGGTAATATTAAACATTATGCTATTGATGAGTCCTTACAAGTGATTATTACTGTGCTTTAAATAGATTTTTAGAACCAATGAAATTAGTGATGAAAGTGTCAAAATAGGAGATAAGACTGTAATTTAATTTTCTACTTGATCACATTGCTCTAAAGATATCCGTGAGAGACCTGTCATCTTTTAGCCCAAAATAATTAACAAATTATTGGAAGAAATAAATAAAAAGAGGCATCAATTTTCTCTGTATATGGATAGCATACAATATCATTTATTGTTTTTCATATAGCACATAATACTACCAGTACAGTAAATGAAAATTACAGGAACTTTAAATTTAATGAATCCTATGTTGCATAGTTTTACAGTTTCACAGAAATGTAATAGTTTTTATGCTATATTTTGTAATTTATAGTTACTGTGTATATCATGTATAGGTATGTCCTGTTGTTATTTCTGACAATCATGCTGCTCATTTGATGGGTTATATGTTTTTTATCATATTGATCAAAGATTAAAATAATAGATCTTGAATAATAATTAAACATTCCTCTGTCATATATTGTTAAAATGCTCAGCTATTTGTTAAATTTCACATATTAAAATTATTTATTCTTTAGGGCATATGTGCCAGATATCTCCTGGGTAATTCCTCTGCAGAAAACAGTTTGGAGTTCAGCAGTATAGTGAGACCTCTGGCTGAAGTTGGATTACTGGTAGCAAAAAAGTAAGAATTGATTGTTGAAAGAGTTATAAAGATGCAACCATGTCACCTATATCTCAAACAGGTTGCCCAAAGTTTTCTTTTATTGATTGCTATTTGATGCTGCACTCCCTATCTCTTTAATAAATTTACAAGAGCGGTATATATCTATGGTAGATATAACAGATTTGAACTGCAGAAATATAGGTAGTATTAAATGGCAGCAGATATATCAATTTTTCTCTGCGTCTTTCTGAGATGATTGTTTGCCTTTTCTTTAACACTTTTGGAGGACACATTGATATATCAATGTATTGATTGATTAGATTTTTATTATTTTTACAAATAAGGGAGCCAACATACCTAATATTCCTTCCTAGTTATATGTTGCTTTCTTCTAGAATAACTTTCAACACTGGCTCACCTCTTTGCAATTCTGGAGAATTATTCCAGCAGTCCTCAGAGGGGAAGAAAATCCTTCAGAAAATGAAGGATTTCATGAAAAAGCACATTTTTCCAGCTGAAAAAGTAAGTTGTATCATGAACAGTTACCAAAGTAGGACCAAATCAACATCATCTTGCGCCTTGCAAACTTCCTGGGAGAGCCATTTAATTTACCACAATGACATGTGATCTATTTTGCAGATATCAATCCTCTAACTAAGGCAGTGA
The DNA here is from genome assembly GCA_004320025.1 of Laticauda laticaudata. Taxonomy (NCBI): domain Eukaryota; kingdom Metazoa; phylum Chordata; class Lepidosauria; order Squamata; family Elapidae; genus Laticauda; species Laticauda laticaudata. The sequence continues at coordinate 1,268 of BHFT01005574.1, read as the reverse complement.
CAGAGACCAGTTCTCTGTCTTCATAAGTATATAGGTCAAGTATACAGATAAGAAAACACTTAAGTCCTAACTCTAATTTGAAATACCTTTTTTTAATTCTATGGGATCCAAGGTCTAGCGCAGGGGTGTTAAACTCCGATCTGGCCCACGTGGTGCTTCAATCTGGCCCATGGAGCCAGCCTGGAAATATCAAAGGGCCAGAATGTCTCTGCTGGCCAAAAATAGGCTACAGGGGCCGTGTGAGACTTCCACACAGCCCGTTTTTGGTCTTTCCACCCTCCAGCAGCAGTCTGCCAGCCAAAAACAGGCCACATGGAGGCCTCACAAGGCCCTTATATAGCACATTGTCAGCCTCCATGGCTTTCAGCAGTACTCTGTTGGCTGAAAATGGGCTTTATAGAGGCCCCATGAGACCTGCACAGCCTGTTTTTGGCTGGCAGAGTGCTGCAGGAGGTGTCCATTCTTTCTCTCCTCCCCCGCTCCTCCCCCCCCTCACCAGCCTATGGAGGAGACCTGTAATGCTGATCCGGCCCTCAAAGAAATCCAGTTTGACACCCCTGGTCTAGCAGGAGATTAATCAATATTTTTAATTACAGCCTTCAGATGGGGTGACATGCGAATGATTATTTGTAAATTATTTTATATATACCCTCTAGGAAATAGTTGAGTATTACGCCAGAAAGAAAAATTCACCAGATATATAGAGAAAACCTGGTGTCATGGAGATACTCAAGGTACACTTCTTTTTATGTCCATAATATACTGTAAAAGAAAGATCTTAGTAAAAGTAAAGGTTACCCTCACACATACATGCTAGTCATTTCCGGCTCTAGGGGGCAGTGCTCATCTCCGTTACAAAGCTGAAGAGCCAACACTATCCAAAGACATCTCCGTGGTCACCTCGCCAGCATGACTAAATGCCGAATGCTATACCTTCCCACCAAAGTGGTCCCTATTTTTCTACTTGCATTTTCACATGCTTTTGAATTGCTAGGTTGGCAGAAGCTGGGACAAGTAACAGGAGCTCACTCAGTTACACTGTGCTAGGGATTCGAACCGCCAAACTGCCGACCTGTCTGATTAACAAGCTCAGTGTCTTAATCACTGAGCCATTGTGTCCCCAAAAGAAAGATCTTATATGATGCCAATGAGTATCAGTGCAAATATAATTTCAAACTTAATTTATAGTTTTTATTCCAGTGAAAGTTAAACCTTAAGGCCCTGTCACACTGGCCGACGGATGCAAAACGTTTGTAAAAAGGACACAG
>BHFT01005573.1:0-16114 GCA_004320025.1 Laticauda laticaudata | reverse complement strand
CCCCCCCCCCCCCGCCACCATTGTCTGTGTAACCAACAGTATTGTGTGTTGTTTAACTTGCTGTTGTTTTAATGGTGTTAAGCTATTAACCTAAACAACCTTTTGCCCCTATGAAAAATATTTGATGGTCGGCATCTTTACTACTGTGACTGACAATAAGGAATATCTTTAAGTTTAGAAATTATGGACTGGCTAAAAACAAGAGTCATGATAAGCTGCCTTAGTCTATAAGGAAAAAAGAAATCCAGCTCTCATGGTTTAATAGCATTTATAAGATGACCCTAAACAAGGTCTGAACTTTCAGGTTTTCTACATCTCCTCCATCAAAAAGACATTAAAATTAAAGAATGGAGAGGGGGAAAAACCCTCAAGGAAAAATTGTCTAGTAATTTTCTCAGACGTTCCAGTCCTTTAAAAGTATAGTCCCTCCATACTTTCTAAAAAGTATTTTGATCTTTTTTTCCTTTTTGAACTGAAAATATTATGAGAATGGGTTCAAAGCTAGATGCCAGCTAATGTCTGGTATACCCAAAGATTGGAGATGTACAAGCAGGGCAGTTCATAATATAGTGAGCATATATTGATTTCCTCAAGCATCCCTAATGAACTCCCTTTGAGTTACTTCCTCAAGAAATGAGAAAATGCTAATATACTGCTACAAACTGGAGTAGAACATAAACAGTGAGCTATACTTTGTTGCCCTTTCTGCAGTTTTGCACCTCTTCCAAAAAAATGCACCAGTCTACTAATTCTCAAATTAGCCCTCTTGAAGCTAGTATTGGTATCCTTGATGGCTATTTTTAATTTGCTACCAAAATATGACTTGAGAGTCAATGTGTAGAAATTTTGGCTCTCTTACAAATTTAAGTACCATGTGATATTTTTCTATCCAGAAATGAACTGAATCTATTATATTCACAGTGTATTATCTGGAGATAAATTTCAAAATGTGTGAAAAAATAAATAAATTGTTTGCATCAATCCTTTATTTCAGTTCCAAACTGACATATGGATTGACAGTGTCAATATTCCTCATGCTGCAAAAGTTAGAATTAGAAGCTGCTTCAGGCCAATGACTGCAGCTGTACATGAAGCATCATGTGGATGTGATGAGTATATAATATCCATGGCAACATCCAAAAGAACAATTGTTAGAGTTGTTTGGAAGCTTATCATTTGACGTTTTAACATGTAATTGGCTGATGGGAATCAAATTCTAGCTCTTGCATAAAGCAAATTTGACTCTTGTGAAACCCAGAATTATCTGTGCATGGAAGCTGCCAAAGACTACATGATTGTTTTTGGAATGGTATATGGCGTAAGCATATGCTGTGTTTGAGTCTTTTCGAGCAATGAAAAATACACAGCTTAGAGGTAGGGATATTGAATTATTATATAAACATCCTGCATTGTTTCATTTATAAAAGGCACAAACATTGCAAATCATTATCCCGATGCTTTCAGCCTCAAAGTTATTAATATCAGCTGTGCAATATTAATCAGATAATGTTTAATTAAATTATTTAAGGTCTCCCAGTGTCTCTAAAGCCCATGTCACATCGAACCAACGGATGCAAAGAGGATGTAAAATGGACAAAAAAGCTTGCCATCCGTTGGAAAACGCGATGTACTCACTGCTCCATTTGGCTTCCTCTCTATCCGTCCAGCATCCGTTTATGGACGTTTCATCTGCTCCAAAAGTTTTGAACTGCCAAAACTTTTGCGCGGAAAATGTATCCAGTTCGTCATTATACACTCTGCTACGCATCGTTACGCATCCGTTACGCATCCGCTATATCCGCTAGGCATCCGCTACACATCCGCGCAACTCGCATCCCGCCCGGACGCAGGGAGGAAGCGGAACGGATGCAGAAGGATGCAGCACGGAAACAAAACATTTAAAACGGATAAAACGTTCACAGAGGGGACCTATCTCGGATATTAAGGATGTCTGCAGGATACCTAGAAGCTCCTAGAGGATGCCTAGCGGAAAACCTATATTTCCTATAAAAAGGGGGAGCAACTCATCTGCATCTCACTTTCAGCCCCAGCAGCCCAGCTGTGCAGACCTCTGCAGCCTTCATCTGACTCTTGCTCTTCCACAGCATCCAGTCATGTCCACCGTGGATTGTAACAAAGTCCTTTCGGCAGCCACCATCATTCTGCAACAGTGCGAAGCCATCTGCAGGCTCTGTGAACTCTACTGCGAGAATAAAAAAGAGGCAGCCAAAAAGAGTCTGGGTCTGAAGATGGTTCGCCAGAAGAGCACAGGATGGACTGTACAGCAAGCTGATGGTGGAGCTCAGGAACGAAGACACTCGGGCGTTCCAGAACTTCATGAGGATGCCTCCAGCCATGTTTGATGAAGTTGTGCAGTGGCTAACACCCAGGTTGACCAAGCAGAGCACCAGATTCCGCCCCAGCCTGGAATCTGGGCTCAAGGTGGCACTCACTCTGCGCCACCTGGCCTCCGGGACACCTACAGGAGCATGCAGTACAAGCTGGAGGGTGCCATCCAACACCATCAGCATTGTGGCCAGAGAAGTGGTGCAGCCATCATCGAAAAATACCTGAGGAGCTCCTCCAGTGCCCCACCACTGAAAAAGGCTGGAGGAAAGTTGCAGAACAGTGGTATCAGAGGTGGAACTTTCCCCCATACCGTTGGAGCCATAGATGGCAAGCACGTGGCCTGCAAAGCTCCAACCAACTCAGGCTCCACTTATTTCAACTCCAAGGGCTTCTTCAGCATCGTCCTCTTCGCCATGGTCGATGCTGACTACAAGTTCATGTACATCGATGCTTCAGGCAACAGCTCATCTTCAGATGCCAGGTATACAACGCCAGTGTCCTCAAGGAGGGGCTGGAACGGACCGCATCGCGGGCTTCCCAGATCCAGACCCGTCTGTCCAACGGCATGCAAGATGTGCCCTACTTCATCATGGGGGATGACGCCTTCTCCCTCACAACCTACCTCATGAAGCCTACACCTCCAGACGCCTCACCCGTAAAGAGAGGATCTTCAACTACAGGCTGTCCAGGGCAAGGTGGGTGGTGGAAAACGCCTTTGGCATCCTGGCCAACAGGTTCCAGGTACTTCTCACCACCATGCAGCACAGCCCAGAGACCGTGAGGAGGATCGTGAAGCTTGCTGCATCCTGCACAATCTCATGTGCACCCGCTACCCAGTGTTACAACAGGCTTGTGGACCGTCAGCAAAGGCAATGGGGACATGGAGCCTGGGAATGGAGGCAAGGGGAAACCTGATAGACACTCAGGATGTGCAAGGCCCCAACAGAGCCTCACGTGAAGGAAGAAGCAGCGCAACCTCCTGAGACGCTGGTGCACTCCCCAGCTGGAGTGGTGGAGTGGCAAGACAGGATGATAGATGCTTAATGGATGCTTCCTTCAGCGCTGTCTCATCACACGGATGAGATTGGGCCATGTATGTTGGGTGGTCCTACAATGAACAGGGCGTTTGATAAAGAGTTTGTTTGTGTTGACATATGTTGGAGATTATTACATTATTATTGATAATAAAGGGCCAAAGGTGTGGCAGCTGGGAGGGTGGACCATACAGTCCCACTATGCTTGGACTGGAGGTTTATCTATCCCACAGCTAATACCCATCCCAAAGGTGTCCCTGCCCATCTCACTGCTATCCTTACCATCCCACAAGATGCAAAGGCTTAAACCATTTCTAAAAAGTTTCCACCAAGACTTTAATTAAAAAAGAAATGAAGCAAGTGTATGAATCAAAATAGACTTTATTAACAAGAAGCTATAAAACAAACATGAGTCTCTGGCACTCTCTTGGTCGCTCAGTCTCAGGGGTGAAGGGTCCAGGTGCTGTGGAGGTGGCTGGTGCTGGAGTGCTTGTCATCAGCTCCTCCAGAAGCAGCAGAAGCCTCAGCCCCAGAAGAGCGAGCCCGTGCTGCAGAAGCCCCAGCAGAACCAGAGTGAGGGCCAGGGGGCGGGATGGTAGCCCTGTCCCTCTTGCAAGGGCTGGCAGCAGATGGCTGAGGCTTGTTGTGCTTCCGCATGTTTGTGGGGTTGCTGGCTGGCAGGGAGGCTGGCAGGAACCAAGGCTGGCAGGAAGGCTGGCAGCCAGGCAGGCAGGCAGACAGCAAGGCTGGCAGGAAGGCTGGCAGGCAGGCAGGCACCAAGGCTGGCAGGAAGGCTGGCACCAAGGCAGGCACCAAGGCTGGCAAGGAAGCCGGCACCAAAGGCTGGCAGGAAGGCTGGCAGGCAGGCACCAAGGCTGGCAGGCAGACATGAACCAAGGCTGGCAGGAACAGGCAGCCAAGGCTGGCAGGCAGACTGGCTGGCAGCAAGGCTGGCAGGCAGACTGGCAGCAAGGCTGGCAGGGAGGCTGGCAGCAAGGCTGGCAGCAAGGCTGGCAGCAAGGCTGGCAGCAAGGCTGGCAGGCAGACATGCTGGCAGGGCAGGCAAGGCAGCCAATCCGTCTGGCAGCAGGTCTTTCCTCTGAATGGCGATCTGCTTCTGAGCTGCTTCCGTTATATCCACGGGGCTGACGCAATGCATCCTCCCCGCATGCGCAATTAACGCCGGAATCCATTAGGCTTCCGCTGTGCATCCGCTGTGCATCCGCTTCATCCACTGTGCATCCGTTCTGCATCCGCTATATCCGTTCCGCGTCCGCTTTGCTGAGGCCCCCAGAAGCCCTGAGGATGCGCCATCTGCTCCCATCTGCTTCCATCCGCTGGGCTTCCATTCCGCATCTGCTCTGCATCTGCCCTGCATCCTCCCCGTGTCCGTGTTATCGCGCTCGGTTATGCAAATTTTTGCCCCTTTTGAGAGCGGATAACAATGGATGGAACATTTTGCTCGTCCGCTGTGTCCTTTTTGCATCCGTTGGGCAGTATGACTTGGGCTTAATCTCTCAGTTTAGCCATGGGCTCATTTTTAAAACTCAAATGGAATGGAATGCTCCATTCACCAATACTCTGGGGTTTGCATTTTTAATAAATAAAACTTACTGCATCTCAACTTGTTTCAACTGTTTTACACTGATTAAGAACCTGTTTAATACTGAACGGCATTAATAAGGTCAAGAGAAAGATTTCTAGATAGTAATATAACATGTATAAGATGAAAACTCTAAATAACATAGATGTAATATATATCGATACATAAAATAATTTTTGAACATGTATTATAAAATCCAAATTAGCAGCAGCTAATATTGAAGAAGTATGCAAATTTTCATCAATTCAGATGGGAACAGAAAATAATGACAGAATGCTGTATGGGAATATGGAATAAATGTAATATGCTCAAATTGAAAGCTAAGTGTTTGCCATACTTCTACCACTTTGAGAGTAGTGGTATTGGGGTCAGTTTGATGATACAAAACACTTTTTCATGAGAGCAAACTAAATTTGCCTCTTGAGGGCTTCAAGAGGACTTTCTGTAAGAATTCTATGATGTCCCTGGAAACAAGAAGTATAACTTAAATGAAGGGCAGGAAGGCAATGAATTTGCAGCACATTTCTTCCCTACATTTCAACAGTGCTGGAGGCAGTATAAACATTCCCCTATACTTAGTTAAATAGTAAACTTGTAAGAAAAACAGTTGCCTTCTACCAACCTTCTGTCCTAGTTTCCAGCCAGCATTTTGGATTTGGAATAAATTTATCATGGATTTTTAAAAAGTAATTAATGCAATTTAAAGTAGTGTATCATTCTTTAATTCATCTCTTTTTCTTGAGGTGGAAATAACTAACACTGTTTGTCTGTCTATCATCTACCATTATCTATATTTCAGGTGAATAAGATATGATTTTTCCCATTTATATCTCTATCCCCAAAAGACTACGAAAGTATCACACATGCAGTCTCCCTGGAATGCTGAATATTTTTGGTTTGGAATATCAGCTTAGCTACTGTTCATAACATAAATCCATGGTTTATCCACTACTTTCAGATTAATGCCTCCAAAGGTACAAGCCACCAGTAATATATATTGGTTAAGTTAATTTCAAATGAAAATTATAATGAAAATGTCTAATGAAAGCCTCTTTCCTAGTGTACATTAATAGGGGGATAGAATCAAAATAATGTGGAGTTTTCATACCACTTTATAATGACTTGGTAAGACCACATTGGGAATATTGTTTTCAGTTTTGGTTGCCATGATATAAAAAAAGATGTTGAGACTCAAGAAAGTGTGCAGTGAAGAGCAACAAAGATGATTAGGGAACTGAAGGCTAAAACATACAAAGAATAGATACAGGAATTGGGTATGTCTAGTTTAATGAAAAGAAGAATGTGGTGTGACATGATACCAGTGTTCCAATGTCTAAGGGGCTGTAACAAAGATGAGGAGGTCAACCTATTCTCCAAAGCCCCTGAAGGCAGGACAAGAAGCAACGGATGGAAACTAATCAAAGAGAGAAGCAACCTAGAACTAAAGAGAAAATTCCTGACAATAAGGACAATTAATCAGTGGAATGGCTCACCTACAGAAGTTGTAGGTGCTCCAACACTGGGGAGCTTTAAGAAGAGATTGGACAATGATTTGTCTTAAATGGTATAAGGTTTCCTGCTTGAACAGGAGTTGGACAAAAAGACATCCAAGGTCCCTTCCAACTCTGTTATTTTATTATTCTGTTAAAAACTAAAGCTAAAAGCCACACCTCCCCTCAGTCTGTATCTTCCATCTGCTTCAATGCAAAGAGGCTCTTTTGAGCCATTTACTCATCCGTGCTGAATATGATACACCCAGTGGTGGGATTCAAATTTCTTTACTACAGGTTCTGTGGGTGTGGCTTGGTGGGTGTGGCAAGGGAAGGATACTGTAAAATCTCCAGTCAGAGGTGATATTTGCCGGTTCTCTGAACTGGTCAGAACCTGTTGAATACCACCTCTGGATACACCCCACAGCTCATTAGTTATATGTGGAACATTTCCAGCTTGTGGTCCAGAAATTGATGGAAAAAAACAACAACCAGCCACTGATTGTGGGAGATGCCATTTCTCCTCTTTTATTTTTAAAGACAAAATTACAGCATTACATTGTCTCAAAAATGTATGCACCTGTTTTGTCCCTCAAGCCATTTTGCAAAGGCCCCAATATGGCAGAATCATTGAATGCTGGATTTATGGGTCATCCAATCCAGCCACTTATTCCTTTGAAGAATTCATGAAGCTATTCCCAAGAGGTTGTCTCCATCTGAAAACCTGCAGTGAGGGGATTATTCCACCACTATTCTGGATATACTTTGTCATGATATAAGAGGAAATTTTTCATAAAATATATACATAATACATACATACACACATACCGATTTTTATTGGTATCTCTATCATCTATCTTTGTATAAATATCTATATGTATATATTAATGCCAAACCAAACATCTTTGGTCATTTTAACTTCAATCATATGCCCTGTAGTATTTTTTTAAAAAAGGAAATTAGTTTCTTGTTATCAGAAAGGCCCGTCATTCAAAATCATTTTAAAGAAAAAGGGAATAGGTGCTCAAAATGAGCACCTAGTCACAGATTGGATAGGCACAAAGATCACTGAAAGGTACAACATTATTCATCAAGGTGTTTTTATTCAAAGGATGTTAATTATTTCTAGATCTGTGCAGTTTCAAAGGGATGCTTTGCTTTAATGGCACTTTGAGGGAAGCGCGCCTTTGAAGTGACTTTGTAAAGAATGCACTAATCTCCCTCCCCCGTCCTTGTACCAATGAAGCAAAGAGGCCATATTGTTTTGCTTGGTCTCCTTTCTGAGATTTCTTCTACCAGCTTCCAGTATCTGGAAGAGATTTCTGCACCTAGTGTATGCAGTGTCAGCTGGAGAAGTGACATCAAGATTGAATAAATAATAAAAAACAACTCTGAAACTCTAGGTCAAGGCTAACAAGCAATGTGCATCATCTCATTGTATGTTTTATGTATGAATACATATAAAGCCATTCTTGTGTCCTTCATCCTCTGCCCCCATTTTTTTGTGAGGGGGAAGGAGTGATACATACATAGCCATCCAACTTGCAGCCTTTTTGGCTCCATGAAAATAGTCCTCAACCTGTCAAGAAGATAACATTTGTTCCATGTCCAGTTGAATAAATCCCATCAAGCTTAGAGACAGAGAGAACCACTTCAAAGAGATGGCATTTTAACAGTGAAATATTTCTCCAACTCAGGATTTAATGCTGCTATACTTGAAAACCACCTCTAACTATTACCCACAGTTTTGACTTTAACTAATAGATGCTGACAGGAAGTGGCAAAAGAAGGTGTAGAGCCAATTACAAATACACTTATAGCAAGAAGCGGGGAAATGCCTTTGATCAGCTATTAATGCCAGGATCCAAAAGTCATGTTAACAATCCACAGGCATCTGTTTTGGAGAATAACAGAAACATCACAGCATGAGAATGCACCTAAAGAAGCCACAACAAAAACTTCCACAAGATTAAACAAGAAACAGCACAAGAAAGAGAGTGAGGAGGGAAGGGGAGGGAGAAGAGTATTTTTAAAATGTTGAAAGCTCCACAGGAGGACAGAGAGGGAGACATAAAAACTGCTAAACCAATAATCAGATAAAAACAGCCTGAATTTATCATCTCAGAAGAAAAATTTGACATATTCTGTCTTTCTTCCATCCCCATGTTGGCTGGTTATATTTTTATAATATATTATTTCCCTTGTTTGTTGCTCTGTTGAGCAGAGTGTGCCTTTTTGGAGCCAATTGCTTGTGAAGTATACCCCACCACTTGCATACCCATTTCTATCACAAAGGACTCAGAAAAGTTGTCAAGAGTAACCCAGAAACACCGAGTTTGGTGGGTTTTCTTTGGCTTACATTTAATTTATAGAGTATCCCCTCTGGCTGTTTAGAAGAAGGAAACAAATTATCTTTTAAGCCAGGGCTGTCAAACTCGCAGCCTATGGGTTGGATGCATCACGTGCTAGCCATGCCCATGCCCAGTTTAATGAAGAGGAAAAAGTCATGATACATCACATGATGACACCATGACAATGCAAGTTTGACACCCTTGTTTTAAGCAAACCAGGTTTGCTTTCCAATATATTGCAAACACCATCAGCAATTAAAAACAAAGCTTCCTAATGACCCAAGGAAATAATTATCTCACCTGTCACTTTTCCTGTTGTGCTATTGTTCTGCTTCCCCACGTTGGATGCCATCAACTACAGAAGACTCCAGGTTGCCACTGTTTGCTAGGTCTTGGGATGTTCCTGAGAAGAAAGTAATGCTGTTTCTTTTATTACAATGGCATTTCTTTCACACTAGAAAGTTGAGGTCCCAACTTATACATGGCAGGCAATAACAGATGGTGAACAACAATGGCTATTAGCCTGGACAGTAGGGAACATTAGATGAACGTTCCTGCTTTCAACTGCTGTTTGGAGGAGGAAGACTGATTGAATCAGCCTAATTATCAATTATCAGCTGGTCATGTCACAATAGGAGAAAACTCTCTCATTCATTCCCTGAATCAAAGGCCTCCACCTATATTGATGCTATCAAAAATAGTGATAAAATGATAAAGATTCAGCTGGTTATATCTAGCTGATCTTGGCTGATCTCAAAAAGCTAAGCAGGATTTGATGAATACTATGAAATTGTAAGAAGTTTTTGGAAGTGAAAGAAAACAAATACAGAACTACAAATGGAAAAACAAGATCAACATTATTGTGAAACAACAACATAGATATATCCAAACACTTAACAAGAAATCAATCTAAAAAATCAATTTATAACAAGAAATAAATCTAAACTTTATCTGTGTATTCTTGTTCTCTTTCTCCCTCTCCATCCTTTTCCCTTGATTTTCTGTATATTTTTAGATCTTCCACTTGAAGGCAGAATCATTCTTTCACAAGTGCAATAAAAAAGGAACAAGATCTGAGGGCAAGGAATTAAAATGTAGTAAAGTAATCCAAGAACTGATTTGGAGTGATTGGAAATAATGTACAGTACATATTAAGGAAATAAGAAAGGGATCCACTACTAGATACCCTCTTCCATTTTATTTGTTTAGAGCACAAGTGTCAAACTTGTGGCACCACATTGCTGTCACGTGATGTTCTATTATGTTTTTTCCCTTCACAGAACTGGGATGGGCATGGCATGACACATCTGGCCCATGGGCCACCAGTATGACACCCCTGGTTTAGAAGAACCTGCAAACAAAAAAAAATGGATTTTCTAATTTTCTTTTTCATCTTACCATGCACAATTTTGGGATTGAAAGCATTAGAAAGAAAAAGAACAGGAAACAGGAAATATTATGCCAAAAAGGTACTTAAAGGTGCTAACTCACCTACTTCCTATGTTTGGCAGATATTGCATAGTGTCTTGCCACTGAAAGAAAGAGCAACATCTTTTAGTCTGAGGTTCAAAAGATGAGGAACATGTTTTATGCATCAAAGGCACAGGTTTGAGCTTTATAAGGAAGCAGACATAAACCTTAACATAAAATTCCACATGAAGAGCAGATGACTGAATATAAAAGACAATGCCTCTGTCCTTTTATTATTATTACTTATATTACAGAATGACAAATTAAACCTGTCTAAATGTATCAATCCTCAAGCATACCAAGTCTGTATTCATCTTTGCTTTTGGACATTTAAGATTATTGTGACCTGAAACTCTTATAGATATGCAGATTCTACATCCCAGAATCCTCTGCTGACTGGCAGAATTCTGGGAATTGAATGTATACATCTGGTGGAGGTTGGGATAGGCTATTTAAGAGAACAGTAGAGACATTCACTTGAATTTCCTCAATCTTTGAAGGAACGTGTGAGACCATTATGGATTACAGCAGGCTCTCTGATATTGTGAATGTATGTGTCAGCCATCTCTCTGTAGCCAAATAAATAAATAAAATCTTCCTTCACGGTATTTTAATAAACATATGGACTCACTCACATAAGCAAATACAGTGGGGGAGGAATTGTGTTGATTTTGAAAGAAATACATATTCATTGGTATTTGGTATGTCTATATCTTAAGATCAACAATAGGCCTTCTGTTATAAGTCTTATAAGAGATAGGAGTTTATATAAATAACTTAAGTGTGCTATGCAGTGATTTCTTTTTTATTAAATACATTCCTGGAGATGCTCAGCTTGTAGCAGTGTTAATATTTTTTTGGTACTAGAATAACTCCTTTTTATTATCAATGGAATTAAAATTGTATATCTGAGTCCTGGCTTTGGTGTTTTATAATGGGTGCATAATCTTCTGAATTTTAATAGCTCTATCATTATTTATTTTGCAAATGATGTTGCATCTATTCCTGTTTTATCCTTACCCTTTTAATGTTCTTTTAATTACTTGAATTCCTTCTGCTTTTGTGATTTGACACTGTTACATATTTGTAAAATATAAAGAGAATGGCACTGGGTGATTTAGAAATTTAGTCTATCGAAAAAGAATAAGGAAGCAATAAGAATAAGAAAGCTTTCTTTCTGACATATGATAAAACTTCTTTGCTTTTGATATAGAAATATAGCTGTGGTTAATTTGGGTTCTTGAGATCTAACTTCATGTTTCCCTAGGTAGAGGCATTTTTTTTTGGGGGGGGGAGTAAGCTAAAGAATGCTTATGACAGCCTCATTGATCTCAGTGTCAAAATATGGGCACTACTGCAAAGCTAGGCAAATCAGATTATAAATAGTTTTGACAGGATGCTTGAAAATGTCAACAGTGGAAGATTTTCACCATATTACACCTTGATATTGTGTATATTTCCATAAATTTCCTCATAACTCTAGTCTTCAGTCTTTGCAATGCTGCATTTTTGAATGAAACAATCAGCCAGTGCTTCTGGAACATCTGCAAATAAAAGTAATAGCTGCCGATTGAATAGAAGGTTGGATTTCAATGATGCCTTTGTGTTTTTTAAATGTATTTTTAATAGCGATGATAAAAAAAATCTGCAGAGTAAATGTATATTAATATTGCCATCACCTCTTCCAAAAGCAAAGTCAATGTCTATGGGCATCATGAAAGGAAGAAATAAAAAGGTTAAGGTAAGAAATATCATAAAATAAAATTTCATAGTATGAAAACATGAGTATGATGCTTTCTGACAAGGTACAACTCTTGTTTAATATTTTGTATATCAAAGGTACATTGGGTAAGAAACAGATCTTAATTCTTTTAACATAATAATTCCCATGTTACTGTTTCTTCATCTCCCCACAACTTGTGGTGGTGTTTTTCTTTTTTTTAGTAACTGGATTTACCTCAGCTTGGATGAAAATGTTGCACAGTGCTTTCTTATATTCCACATATTCCAAAATATAAGGCTGAATTCTATCTTCCAAGTTGGCTTAGCCATGTAGTGAAGTCTTTGGGTTCAGTCCTAACAGCAGTATACAATCATTGCTTTTCTTCAGAAGTTTTTGGGAATTATCTGCAGTATCAGCTTGGTTGGTCCTTATGAAAATCCAGTTGCAGAGCAAAGTTGCTGCCAAGCTTCAGACCCAGCTCCAAACTGGGCTGGAAACAACATTGCTCCTGAGCATCAAACTGAGTTCCCAAGTAGAGTTCCAGGCTGGGCACAAACTGAGATTAGCTGCTTAATGTAGCTTGTTCTTTTAGCAGCTGGATATCAGCCCTGTTTCTTAAGGCCCTGTCCCACTGGCCGACGGATGCAAAAACTATGCAAAAAGGACACAGCGGACAAGCAAAATTTCGGGAGTGCTCCATTCGTTGTCATCCGCTCCAAAAAGTGGCAAAAATTTGCACAAACAGAATGGAAAAGAAAGGAAAAGAACGGACGTGGGTAGTATGAAGTGGGGATGTTAAATGGATGTTCATCGGAAGCCTGGAGGATGTATATAGGATGCAAACCGTTCACTGCTCATCCTTTCTATTTCCGTGCTACTAACGCTGTGTAGACGTTCGCTGTACTCTTTTGTTTCCTCCTCTTCATTTTCAGCTGCAGCGGTATGTGAGTTGAAGGGATGCCCAGAGGATGCACGAGGATACAGCACACTGTTTAATCGGATGTATAAACGGACATAGAACGGTTGTTGCTCGTATGTCTCTTGGATTTACACATCACTCACAACAGCGGAACACGATGTCCAATCACGCACAAAGTTTGTGCAGCTCAAAACTTCTTGAGGATGATGAAATCTCACGTGGACGGACTGCTCGAAGGGACTAAGCGTATGACAACACGGATGCAACGAGTGACACAATGGATGCATAGTCGTTTTCCAACATTTTTTTTAACGTTTTTACACCTCTTTGTCATCCATTTGGTGCACGTGGGACAGGGGCTACTTACCTGGAGTTTGCATAAACTACTTCCTGCTTTGCTGTCTCTTCCTCTTCAACTATACTTTCACATCCTTCACTTAAAGCGCCTGTCACACTGGCGATCGGATAAATAAACGTTTCACCAACGTGTAGTAAAAAAGGACAATTCGCCGACGAGAAAAATGTTCCATCCGTTGATCGCTCTCAAAAGGGCAGAAATTTGCATAACCAGAGCGGTAATCACAGAAAGAATGGACAAGGGGAGGGACGCAGCGCAGAGTTAAAGCAGATGCTCGCACGAAAGCCTAGCAGATGGAACAGCCCGGTATGGCACATCCGCAATTGCTTCCGGGTGAGTGCAGCAAAGCGGACGCGAATGGAAAAGATCGCGATGCAGAGCGCGTGACGCCGACAGATGAAGCGGATGCAGCAGCGGAAGCCCAAGCAGATGCCTAGTTGGAAGCCTAGTGGTGCCTAGCATTCCACTGCAACATAAGGCAGCATTGCATCAGGCACCCCGCGATATAAAGGGAGGCAGCTCCCAAGCAGGTCACCATTCAGAGGAAAAGACTGCTTTCAAGACACATCAAGTGCCCTTGCCAGCCTGCCCTGCATGCCTGCTGCTAGCCTTATGCTGCCCGCCTTGCTGCCCTGCCACCTGCCAGCCTCCCAGGCATCCTGCTGTCTGCCTTGCCTGCCAGCCTTGCTGCCTGTCCTGCCTGCCAGTCTGCCTGCAGTCTGCCTGCAAGCCTTGCTGCTGCTTGCCTCCCTGCCAGCTTCCTGCCAGCCTGCCTGCCAGCCTTGGTGCATGTCTTCCTGCAAGCCTTCCTGCCAGCCTGCCTGTTCTGCCAGCCTTGCTGCAGCCAGCAAACCCCATAACATGGGGACAGAAGAGAACCTCTAGCCATCCTGCTGCCCAGCCCTGGCAAAAAGGACAGGGCCACCCTCCCACCACCCTCCCTCACTTCTGCTTCTGCTTGGGGCTGTCTGTAAGCACGGGCTTGCTCTTCTGCCGGCTGGGGCCTTCTGCTGCTTCGCTTCTGGAGGAGCTGATGCTGCTAACTTCTGGTGGGCGGTGGGCTTCTGCTCGTGCTTACTCTTTGCTGAATGCTGCTTCTGGAGGGTGGTGCGTTCTGGCCGTGCTTACTCTGCTGATGCTGCTTCTGGCGGTGGTGCTTTCTGCTCGTGCGTTATCTGCTGTAGCTGCTCCCGTCCTGCTGTCCTGCGCTCGGTTCCTGTGGTCCTGCTCATGACGGCTGCTAGTGATCTCCTGGGTCTTGTGTTCCTGCTGCGTCCTGCTTGTCTCACTGGTCTGCTCGTCCTGCTCGTCCTGCTGGTCCTGCTCGTGCTTCCTCGTTCTGCTGGTGCTTCCTTGGTAGCTGTCTGGCACTGCTGGTGCTTTACTCTGCTGCTGATGATCCTGGTTCCTGCTGGTGCTGCTGCGTGCGGCTGCGCTGCTACCTGCTGCTGCTGATGCGATGATTGCCTGCTGTTGCTGCTGCCTGCTGTGCTGATGAATGATCCTGCTGGTGCTGCTGCTACTGTGGTGGGAGGAGCGGGAGCCCCTACAACCTGAAGCCCCTCTGATGAGGGCCCATCGGTCCTCCAAAGGAGAGGAAGAGGCATTATCGCGGGGGGAATGAGGAGAGGAGGCAATACTCCATTGTAGGAGCGAAAATCAAGGATGAGTGCTGGAGTGGTGAGAAGAGAATGACTATCGAGGCGGAAGTAGCCACCATCTGTACAGGGACACAAAAAGAAGCAGGATCTCGCTTGCTGAGAGAGAAGCGGAGAGTCATGGGCTACACTTCGCAGGTGCTCCTCTGGCTGGTGAAGCGCATCGCACACCTGGTACGGGAAGCTGACCTCAAGATCTGGGCCAGGAGCCACGTCAAGCATGACAGACAGAGCAACCTAAGTGTCATGGCCAAGGTGCAGTTCCTGGAGGGTGAGATATGCCACCGAGGAAGCAGCCCCTCTCAAAACCTCTATCTCCGGCGAGCTGCTGAGGAGCCAGTCCTCTTCCAGCCGAGAGTCAGACTCCTGTCTCCAGGCAGGTTCTTGGTGGAGCGTCACCCACGGTGGAGAACCCGGGACAGCCTGTTTTAAAACCTATGGCGGAGCGCGATGGAGACTCCCTGGCGCAGGTTGGAGAGAACAGAGACGCACTCTCCAACCACAGTGTCTACCCGCACCGTAACCACTCCACCCCATGCTCCAATCCGACAGAAAAGAGCACAAAGCCACGTACAGGAGGCAGAGCAACACTGTCCTGCTGTGAGTCAGGCAGCCACAAGAAGTTTCACCATACGCGAGAGCAAAGTCATAGCGATCTCCTCTGCTCAGCCTGTCCACACTGAGAGTCCATCCATCCTCCAACCAGCAAACCATTTCCTGCACTCATGCAAACCAGACCCTCACAGACATGGCAGATTCACCCAGTACCAAGGGGTGAAGGACCGGATCACCGAGCTGCTTCACAACCCTCCAACCCATGAAGGAACCTGTTCCCCACGCCAGTCCAGGTCTACTCCTCCAACCCCAGTTGATGTCCCTCATTCCAAGCGTTTCCACAGGCCACTCACCTTACCAGGGCTACGGCTACCAGAGGTCCAGCAAGCAACAGGCAACACGCCTTCCCACTTCCCAGGTCACAGAGTCACGGGACGCCACCAATATGCCACAGTCCCACGATGCCACTGATGCCACCCCCATACCACGTGATGCATCCACGACCACCGATCCACCCACCCCACCCCTGGATGCCACCCATCGCACAGTCTCGTCACAACAAGCTCAACCAACAGCCCACTTAAGCACCTGGCTCCTCCTCCAC
>BHFT01005571.1:0-71464 GCA_004320025.1 Laticauda laticaudata | reverse complement strand
CCTTCGGGAAAGGGAGTTTAGCCAGCTGGGGAGGAAAGATGCGGCTTTCCTCAACCCTGCTGGAGTCTCCCCCGTCCTCACCAATCTCTACGGGGTGGCTTAGCCCCGAAGCCAACTGGCTCAGGGTGCTCCGGCAGCGAGCGCAGGCAGAAACCGCGCACGATCGTGGATTCCTGCCTATCGCCGAAGCCCTGCAAAATGTAAGTCATCTTGCACTGCATTTTACTTACCTGCAAGATGATGTGTTTACCTAGACATAGGGTTTGCTTAACAAACTTTGGGTGCTATCCTTCTATGCTTTTCACCACACTTGCACAAGATATTTCTTATCTCTGTTTTGTATACTACAAAGGCATCCACAGAATCCAACACTTTGTCAAAATGACAAAAGCTGTGTTATCACAATAGAATCTCTGCCCTTTTTGGACATGAGTGCATCTTCCTAATGTACCTACATAAGGTGGATCTTACATTGCAAAGATGCAACCCAGATTTTCTCTTCTGCCTCCCTGCAGATACCTCTAGGGAACTGCCCTTACAAATGGCAACACGGGTAATCCTTACTTAATGGTCACAATTGGGACCAGCACACCATCACTAAGCGAAACATCATACAATTGCATTGGACTTTAAACCTCCCTTCCCCTGTGATCATTAAGAAAATCACCCATGTTTGTTAAACTAGACAGCACATACCTGTGAATTATTACAATTTATCCATTGACTCTGCTTGTTAGAAGCCAGCTATGCAAATAGCAATCACATGACTGAGAGACATAGCAATGGTTGTAAGCATCCTGGTTGAAAAATACCTGAATCTTGCTCACGCAGGGATGCGTGTTGGTGCAGTGGTTAGAAATCAATATTGCAGACAAACTCTACGCATAGCCAGGAATTTGTTCCAGTTCAAGGTTGATTCAGCCTTTCATCTTTCCAAGGTCAGTAAAATGAGGACTCAGATTGTTGAAGGCAATATGTTGACTCTGTAAACCACCCAGAGAGTGCTGTGAAGCACTATGTGGCAGTATATAAGTCTTAGTGCTTTTACTGTGCTGTGATGGTTGTATGAGGACCAGTAGTAAAGTTACTTTTTCCATGCCATCGTAACTTTAAACAATTGTAAACATGGTACTTGATAAGTGATTATCTGTATATTAATTCAAACAGCCCCCACAATTCAGGTAAATGGGGAGATTGCAAAAACAAAATTCACTAATAGAGAACAAAATATTTCCATCACTGAAGAGGCACATGGGTATGGACATGGGGTTTAGAGGGAGAAAAGCAGAGTATTGTCACTACAACTTCAGGACCAAGGCTATGGATTTTGGATGGGGTATGGAGTGTGCTAGAAAGTCTGTCCCCATTGCCTAGATTTCAGGTGTAACTAATAATGAAAACCAAATGCAAAGCTGTCAGCTCTTTAAATTGGACCTGTTCTCTGTGTGCCACAGACTGAGATAGGAAGGAGCACTTTCTCCTGCAGTGTAACAGGAAGAATGGTTCCCATCCATATGGAAAGTAATGAAGGATCTTTGGTGCTCTCTAACCTTGTTTGTTTTCTTGCGGATATTTCATTACCCAACCAAGTAACATAATCTGATGCATAATCATTTGGGTAATGAAATATCTGCAAGAAAACAAACAAGCTCAGAGAGCACCCAGGATCCCTCATTTTAATCCTGAGCTACTAATAATCTCCTTTATTGATATGGGAAGTAAGAAGGAATTAAGTTTTTTAACATTGCTTTTCATTTAAATGAATGACTAATCCTCAGGGCAAGTAGAAACTTAGCACATCAAGGAATAGTGAAAAACCTCTTCCCCTGATTTATTTACTGGAAATGTATATTTTAAACAGAAAAACCAGTCTCTTCTGGTCAGCGTGAAGATCTGGACTAAATTGTCTTTGGGGTTCTTTCATTTCTTCCTCTGCACATGAAGACTAGGTCCTTTTCAGCAGAGATGGTTGGGTTTTAATGATTCTTTTTTAAAAAAATAACGTTTTATTTGGGTTTTCACACATACAAAATCCAAGTAAAACATCTTTTTTGAAAATAGTATGGTCCCAGGTTGAACTTCTTTGTACAGACACAAAACCCAATTTCATGCTCCTTTTTGTGCAACCAAAACCTTCTCTTCTTATCTTCCTCCTGCACATTCTTTTCCGGTCGAGTTCTTCTTTGTGGTGGCCATTTCTGACCACCTCTACAACCACCTTCAGGAAAGGGAGTAATGGTCAGCTGGGGAGGAGAGATGTGGCTCTCCTCAACCCTGCAGGCAGTCTCCCCCTTCTTCACCACCTCTACGGGATGGCTTAGCTCCGAAACCAGCTGGCTCGGGGCATTCCAGTGGTGAGCACAGATCGAAGCCTCACAAAGATGAGGTTTTGGTCTGTTGCCGAAGAAGCTCATACCGGAAGTCCCGGGTTTTGATAATTCTTGAGCAAGAATCAAGAGTCTTGGATCAATTTTTTGAAGTTGCTTTCTTTATTGTACAATTTCATAACTAATTTCCTCCCTTTAATTTTCACATCCATAACTTTAACTTCAATATGAATATTATAATAAATGAATCAGGAAAATAATTATTTCATTGATTTTTCTCTCTCTTCATATATTCAGTATTTATGCCATTTCCTTCTACCACTGAAGATTCTACCTAGTTGGGTAATGAAATGTCTGCAAGAAAACAACTCTCTGTCAGAATCGGATTCAGAGGGGGAGGCTGAACAGCTGACAGGGAGTGTGAGTGTGGCTCTGTTGGCTATGGGGAAGGGCACAGTCTGGCTGGGCAGAGCAGGGCAGAGGTAGAGCAAGGGAGAGAGAGACCCAGGCCCACCCCCTCTTCATCCTAGGGCACGCAGGGAGGAACGGAGAAGGAAGCAACATGAGTTGCATGGCTTACAAGGGAGGAAAGGGCCCTGATTCCCTTCATTAGCTGCAGCTGGGAACAGTGTTTAAAAAGGAAAGCTGCGCAGAGCAAGCTGTTGGCAGCAAATCGTGAGTTATCAGTTATTATTGAGGTGCACCTAGGTTCTGGCATTTTCCCAACTGTGTTTTGTTGGCCTTTCAAGTCTGCAATTCCTTATCCTGCCCTGTCCAGTTAATTGCTGCAGCGTAGTTTGCATGGATTTTTAATTTACAGTTTGTATGAACTTTGCTTTCAGACTGAATTTCCTCCAACTAAAGACTGTTCTTGGGAGAGTTTTTTTCTCCCGCTGAAGGTAACCTAGATATTCGGGGCAAAGTTGGAGGTATTAAAGGGACTCTTCTTACTTATGTGACTGTGTTGCCTTTTTGCCATACCCCAGGTCATCACACTCTCTATGTGAATAAAACCATTTCCCCCTCCCCCCAATTATAACCTTTTGTTTCTGTTCCATTGTCTGAATTTTTTTCCTACAGGCGAAGCTTTCTGATGATATTCCATGGACTTTGTGATTTCTTCGTGATGAGTCTCCATTTTGTTGGCTATCATAATTCTACTGTGAAGAAATTCTTTATTCTCATAGAGTATGTGGCAGAATCTGGTGCTGAGATGTAGGAGGGATGGGTTCCTTCCCAAGGAACTAAGAAGCAGATCAGTCTTGAGTCCTTAGTTTGCCAAAAGAGGCCCAGAAGGGATCATCCTTAAATTTTCACAGGATTTACCTCATACTTATTCAGGGTGTAATTCAGTCTGTCAAGATTCCTGTCTATGGGCGAACAGCAGTGAAGAAACTACTCTGAGCAATTCCATCATGTTGTTCTTAGTTCCTTGTGCCTAACAGCATGACAACTGCTTGCAAATTTCAATTTTTAAGGGACCCATCCTGCACAAACCTATTGATTTTGATGAGCATCAACAATGTGTTCCACATGTTTCTGTGAAATGCCAAGGTTGCCATTAGTTTCACATTGAGTGATTGCCTTTTATTAATTCATCAGCTTTTCTTATATAAAGCTCATTGATCATTCTAGATTCACCATCTATATAAGTTCAGCAGTACGTATCATTTCATATCAACATGTCAATCAGGATAAACATTCTGCATTCAGGGCTGAATTTCAATTGGAGGGACTATTTCAGCAATCAAAATTTCAATCATAGTGCGCTGCTTAAAGTACGCTGATGACAGACTGCGGGCTTCCGTTGCACAAACCATGGCAACCCAATCTTTTCCAATAACAACTTCAGATCAACTGAAAGAACTAGCTAAAGCTAAAGAAAACATATGAACTTCTAAGGCATTACTACTGCCACATTTTGGTAATTTATAACACTGAAAGCACTTTTCATTCAATTATCATATCACACTGTAAGCAGAAGAATGATATGTCTATTTTTCACCTCTTAATTAAATGAAATTACACACACACACACACACACTTACTTTTCCTTTAGCATGATATCATTTTTTTGAAAAGATAAACAGGAAAATGAGCCTCCAGTCCCTCTTTTAGGTTTCCCGTGTGACTCTTGCACTTGTACAGGGGTGTCAAACTGGCAGCCCATGAGCTGGATGTATCACGCACAGGCCATGCCCACTCCAGCTCTGCAAATGGGGAAAATGTCACGAAACGGCAATGTGATGTGGCGAGTTTGACACCCATGCACTAGTAGAATAAAGCTACTCACTGCTACTCAACAGTCAGCTCAATACTACTGCCTTAATACAATTAACTCAGTGCATTAAACTATAATAAAGTTTATATCCACACAGCTGCTTTGCCCCTCTCACAGAGACACAGGAATTTCTCACAGAGACACAGGAATTCATGCTGCCCTATATCTTGTTTGTCCCTGAGAGCATCTTTATTGCACTCTTGGAGCAGGTCTCTGCTGCACTACTATTCATAGAGTTTTATGTGCAATACTCTACTATTCTAAGGGCCAGGATTTGTGGTTCTATCAGCTGAAAGTTCAGCCCTGACTAATATCATCATCCATGTGAAAAGTCTTTCCCAAATGGCAAGCCCAACAGGCTTATCATCCCATGTATTATGGTTGTTTTTTTTTTCATTTTTATTGTACTCTTGATCAACAGATATTTCCCCTCTGCACTGTGAAACTGTCAGTCAGCCAGATAATTATTAGTTAGGGTTTTCTAACTCCTGACTGCCGTCTAGTTGTCATCTAGATATGTGCAACTGCTGAATCAAACCTGGAACATTTCACATGCTTAAGCATTTGAGTTGCCTCTGATAAGTTAGCAGCAAGATCCATTTTTTATTATTAGACATTTAGCAAAACTTTGGAGTGCTCTTAGGTATTTGTCTTACAAGAGGCTAAATATTAAATATCTAAACTTGTCTGGTTAGGGTCACATTCTGCTAAATCATCCTGTTTTGATTTCCAGCTCACTCTATCCCCAGAATCAATTGAACGAATAATGGTAAAGAAGCTAAGTCATTGGCTCATCTTTTTAATTGTGGATGCAGAGTAATTAAGCATCAATTACAGAACACCACAAATCTGTCTTTTCAGATGACTTGAAGTATTAAAGATGCATTCATACATTTCCTAGAAACAAACATTTAGCAGAATTCTGGAATATACCTGTATTCTAGTTTACATGTACCATGAAAATAGCTAAAAACTAGACATTGTTGATTTCTCTCTCTTTTTTCCCAGATAATATCTCCATAATATCTAAGCTGCAGAAATATCAAAGGCTGACCATAACTGTTTTATTGCTCAGGGCCAGTCAGGCAATGATAAGAGTATTGATAGTGGGAAAAAAAATAATAAGCCATTAAAGGTTAATTTCGCACTCAGTCAACAATGTCCAGACAGGTGTGCCCAGATTTTTTTTTTAAAAAAATCACAGTAATGAATTGTGTGAAAATCATAGGTTTTCTGTTTGTATTAAGTCAAAATCCATGTGTTGTAACAGTTATGGCAGGCTGAAAGGGAATAATTCTGCAATCTCTTTGACCTTGTCCAATGCAATCTTTCATATGTCTACCTGGAATTCAATTTTTGTTATGGTAAATGGGATTGGGCCCAGCAGAGCAATAGGAGATCCATGATGATCATCTGTGCAGCCCAAATTCTGGCAATTCGTGGCAGTCAGAAAGAAAAAGAGGCAAGTGATTTTTCTTCATTTTTCTCTATTTTTGTGCCCACCCTCACACAGCATTCCTACTTTGGGCAACCTATGGAAGAGAATGAATAAGTAAAGAAACTGCAAACATGTCAGGTGTTTAGGTTCACACCATCCCACATTTCATGAATTCAACAGATATTGCTAAGATTTTGATGGTTTCATCTTGAGATCTTACAAGAGTTTGTGCAACAGGGCCAAATTCTTATCGGCTTTCATGTGAAGTTTCAGATTTGTCAGATTTGAGCCATTTCAACACAGTACATTTATAGTAGAATTTTAACTTTGGATACACTGTTGATGGCAATTGAGGGAAGGAGAAAAGATACTTGAGGAATGGGACAAAGGAGAAGAATATAATCCACAGTGATTCTTAATATTCTAGCATCTTCCACTGCTGGTATACAGAAACAGAACTTTTGGAATTGCACTAAGAACTGGTTAACAGCAACTTCTAGCAAAGATTGGCCATTCTGCCAGCATTTCTCCACCTCCACTGGCCAAATGTCTGGGAATCACTATTTAAGGCAGATCAGCTCTAATTCAAGGGAAAACAATCTTGCTCCCTTATTATTATTATTTAAAAAAAATGGAA
This sequence comes from Laticauda laticaudata, assembly GCA_004320025.1. Taxonomy (NCBI): domain Eukaryota; kingdom Metazoa; phylum Chordata; class Lepidosauria; order Squamata; family Elapidae; genus Laticauda; species Laticauda laticaudata. The sequence continues at coordinate 64,781 of BHFT01005571.1, read as the reverse complement.
ACTAGGCTTTGCAGGATTTGAAAGCAAATAATTCCAGAGCACTCTGTAGAGGAGAAAAGCCAATCCATATGCCAAATGGAACTTTTGATGGAATCCCATTTAGAGCTCAGGAAAACAGCTGTAATCCCAGGTCTAAGAAGCTGAGAGAATTGCAGTCCAAAACTCTGTGATTTTCTAATAAGAGAAAGTTATTTATCAGAAAGCCACAGCCATTGTTACTGTTCTTTAGACGAAGATATTACACTTTGGCTGCCCTTCCTTTAGCTCTAATATATCCAATTCTGAGGTGGGGCAATCAGAAAGACAACCAAAATTCAAAGGAACATATGCATGTACCAAAATATTCAGTGTATTTTTTTTCTGCTGCTGAATCAGCTTGGCTTCTGACTAAGGTTCAGAACATTTGATGGCCTGGATGCTGTTGTTCATTCAATTGCTTTTAACTCTTGGTGAACAATCTCGGCATCATTTTTCCAGAATGCCTGTCAATAACCACTTATTTATAATGTTCCACCTGTGTCATTATTAATAGCTAACTACCTGTTTTCTGCTTTAGCTTTTTCCATGTGCCAGAGACTTTTCTAGCACTTCTTGCCTTTTTATTACAAGTCCAAAATATTGAAATTTGATCTTTTTTTGTGTGTTTCTAGTTAGCATTCTGGTGTTGTTTCAATTAGTCTTCAACAATCTGTTCGTCTTCCATTCACAGACATTTTCAAAAAGTCTGAAAAATTCTGCCCATTATTATAATTCCAAGTCATTAATTTTTCTTTGTTCAGCATTTCTGATAGTCCATCTCTCACAGCTGTATATTACAACTATGAAAACTACAGATAGCACTATATGCACTTGCATTCAAAACCAATTCATATTTCCTTTTCAAATAGTTTTTATTTTTTTTAAAAAAAAACAAGCATCTTGCAAATTTACCACATTGTTAAATTTTGGGCACAGTTAAAAAATAATTAATTTTTTTTCAATCTTGAACATTTTTCCAGGAAAGGTAACTGTTACAAAATTCAGCCAACCCATTGTATTTAGCTGCATAAGCTACCAACAAAATGAATCTGCTTCCTCTTAGGCTTAAAGTGAACGCTATAATTTGATTTTCCCCCCAAAAATGAGATAATGGATGTTTAAACGTTATTTAACGGAAATATAGAGGTCAAAATGTTGGCTTTTCAAACATTCGCTTTAAAGAACCCTCAATTTAAACATTTGTTCAAGATTACAATGACACACTGATCATTTGAATTGTTCCTTTTCAAGGCTTTACAATATCTCTGTTTAGAGGGGACAACAAACAAGTGCAAATTGCTCTATGTGTGGACACATAGTACACCTGTCACAAATCCACCATAGAGAGCAACGAGAAAGAGAAAGAATATCCATAGCAGCCTTTTCTAGTTCATATCCCTGAAGGCTTCTATTCCATATTCTGTACTTGTCTGTTATGAGATTCCATGGTTGGTCAATTAGTACATTGCAACTCCCATGCTTGGGGGTTCACATATGCAGAGAAAATTCCTCTTCTCCTTCTCAATGTTTAATAATTTAAACACAGATTTGCAGCATGCAAATAAAATCTGTTGGCAGAAAATATAATTGGAACTCAAAATTCCCCATATCTCTGGTAGAATATTTGGATTTAAATACATTTCTGAATACTTCTGTGCAAATGGATCCCACCAGTCACGTAAATTGTGACTGTAATGTGAATGAGTCCTGTGACAACCACATCTTAGGCTTTTTGAAGAAGCACCAGATCTAGAACAAGAGTCTACCAATGAAGTCAGTACCACAGTCTCATCTTGGTCCCTTTTTTCAACCTTAATAAACACTGACTTGCAACACTTTGGCTTTGAAGACCACGATGTGCAACAAGAAGTCCAGTTGCATCATCTCCAGCTCCAGCCCATTTATGGTATGTCATTGGATTCTTTCCTCTGATAAGTTCCTAGGAGCTGATCTTGGAAATGCAGATCCTTCTTCAAACTCAGCCTCCTAGAAAACTGCTGGAGCAAACTGCGAAATATGGATGTCCGAAAAATGATGAAGACCCAGGGATCCACTATGGAATTGACAGAGAAAAAACGGAGGGCTGTGAGATCTGCTGCCTCATTTTCATCAGGGGCAAAGGCTCCAATGTAAGCTCGGATCTGTAAGAGGTAAGAGATGGAAAGACACCATAAGACACTTACAGTTGATAGGGATGTTGCATAATGAAAAGTACTCCATAGGAATGCCTGGGGATCTTGTAAGGATTCACAGCATTGACTTCAAAGAAGAACACTTCAAAAAGACCTTGACTATGTGTCAGAATGGTCAAACAAGTGGCAACTTCAAATCTCAACCAACACATGCTTTGTCTTACATATTGGCAAAAAAAATTTCAGAAAATAAAATACAAGCTGGACGGACAAGGTCTTGTAGATGACTCTCCCTCTGTCAAGGGACTTGGAGTATTTATCTAAATAAATGCTAGTGCCCCCTGTAACAACATTGCCAAAAAGGCATTAAGAGTTCTTAACTTAAACTTGCACAGTTTTTTCTCCGGTAATATTGTACTACTAACTAGAGCAGTGGTTTCCAAACTTTTTCAGTCCACCGGCCCCTTGGTGCTACAAACTCATCCTCAATGCCCCCCACCCAGAGGCAGGATTCAAATTTCTGAGGACGAGGCCTAATTTGAGGGTGTGGTTTGCTGGTAACGTGACTGGGTAGGAGTGGCTTGCTGGTCATGTGACTGGTGGAATGGCTTGCTGGTCACGTGACTGGGTGGGTGTGGTTTGGTGACTGGCAAACCAAATACAAGTGGTCCTCACTTAATGGCCGGTTGCCTTAGCAAGTGTTCTAATTTATGACTGGCCTTCCCAGAATTACCAGACCTGTTTTTGGAGTTTTGACAACCATTGCACACACATATACACATACTCCCTTCCAACCTTCCTGGAGCAGGTCATTGGATTAGAAATCGGCCAAAGCATCTCTGATTAGATTTCTAGTAGTGAATTAAAATCTAATCAGAGATGTTTTGCCAATTCTTGATCGTTGTTGATTTGTTTTATTTGTGATTTGTTTTATTTGTATTTTCTTTATTTATGTTGCCTGAATTGCACGACATGTGTGTCCCTTCTTGGCACAACCAGAAGTTTTTGTGATTCTTTGCGCAAAAATTACTGCCTCTGGCTTTGCTTCTATTTCAAACGTGCCGGCACTGCCGCATTCTAGGTGCCAGCCCCACAGGTCCACCCCATTGAATCTCACTGCACTGGGGGGACCTTGCCCGCAGAAAAGTCCAAGTGGACGGTGCACCAAATCAATCGGGGTGAGCCTGGGAGAAGAAAGAGAGGAGAGAGAGAGAAAAGAAAGAGAGAAAAGAAGAAAAGAAAGAGAAAAAGGAAAGAAAGAAAAAGAGACAAAGAAAGGAGAGGATGGAGGGGGAGGGGGAGAGAGGGAGAGAAAGAGACCTATGCATCAGGTTGAAATGAGCCTAGTTTAGAGGCCCTTTTCCACATTGAAACATTTTTTGCCAGAATCTTTGCCAGCACATTGAAACATCTTTTGGCTTCGTATAATTAAAGGTTTTGTGGATGAAACATGGTCCAAGACTATCAGGAAGCCTCACATTTTTTGAGGCTTTAAACAGGATCCATTGGACCAGACTCCACCCAAAAAAATGCCCAATGTATTACAGTGCCAATTCTGAAGAAGGCAAAACCAAAATGTATTGGTAAATTACGAGAACACCCCCCCCACACACACACACTCCCTTCTTACCCTGCTGGCGCAGGTGGATTGGACTAGAATAGATATCTCGTCTTTCTCCTCCCTCTCTCCCTCCTTCTTTCTTTTTTCTTTCTGTCCCTTCCTTCCATCCCCCCTCTTTCTTTGTCCCTTTTTCTTTATTTCCCTTTCCCTTTTTTCTTTCTCTTCTTCCTTCTCTCTTCCTCTCTCTTTCTCTCTCTCAGGTTCACCCCACTGACTTCATACATGGCTCCGTTCAGACTTGCTTGGGCAGGTGCCTCTGGTGCAAGAGGCTCAATGGGGTGGACCTGCAGGGCCTTGCCCCGAATGCAGCGGCTGCGGCGGGATGTTTCAAAAGGAGAGCAAAGCCACTCTCCTTTCCTGGCATAGCTCTCGCTGTGTTCAGAGCGAGGCTCTGCAGGATCACACCATTGAGCCTTTTGCATTAGAGCATGCAAGTCAATGGGGTGATCCTGCAAGGCCTTGCCCACAAAACATGCCAATTGCCAAGCACCTAACTTTTAGATCACATGACCATGGAGATATTACAATGCCCATAAGTGTAAAAAATGGCCATAAGTTATTTTTTCACTACCATTTTGACTTTCAATGGTCACTAAACAAATGTTATAAATCAAGGAGTACCTTTAAGTAATTTGCAGTTCTCAATTGCTGTGCTGATTTATCAAAGATATTTCCTTGACCCACTCATGCAAACTGTATCCAGGGGCTGTCAGTCTAATGCAGTGGTTCCCCCCCCCCGAGGGGCAGTGGGATGCCTTAGGGAGGTGCTGAGAGGCAAGGGGGCCAGCAGGGGGGCACTAGGAGGCAGGGGGAGTGGCAGGGCACTCACTGGAGGTGAGTGGCAGGGCACAATTCAGGGGTGAGAAAAAATCCCCCCATCATCATGTTCGAGGCGAGGCCCCGCAGGATCACCCCATTGACTTGCATGCTCTGGTGCAAGGAGCTCAGTGGGGTGATCCAGTGGGGTGATCCTCACCCCAAACGCAGCATTGGGAAAGGAGTGCAAAGCCAGAGTGACTTTGCTCTCCTTATGAAACATCCCACCGCAGCTGTGGCGTTTGGGGTGAGGCCCTGCAGGTCCATCCCATTGAGCCCCTTGCATTGGATGCACTTGCCCAAGCAAGTCCAAATGGAGCGGTGTACAAAGTCAATGGGGTGAGTCTGAGAGAGGGAAAGAGAGAGGAAAGAGAGAAGGAAGAAGAGAAAAGGGAAAGAAAGAAAAAGGGACAAAGAAAGCAGGGATGGAAGGAAGGGACAGAAAGAAAAAGGAATGAAGAAGGAGGGAGGGAGGGAGAAGAAAGATAATGAGATATCTATTCTAGTCCAATCACCTGCTCCAGCAGGTTTAGAAGGAAGTGTGTGTGTGTATGTTCTCCTTGTAATTTACCAATACATTTTGATTTTGCCTTCTTCAGAATTGGCACTGTAATACATTGGGGAAAAGCGGGACAGTAAAATTATTTTAGGGCTGGAGATCATGTCCTAATGGATCCTGGTTTAAGGCGCCTCAACAAGAATGTGAGAGCTTCCTGATACTCCTTGGCCTGTTCATTTCGTCACAAAATCTTTTAATATACAGAAGCCAAAGATGTTTTAACCTGTGCTGCAAAGATTCCTGGCAAAAATGTTTCAATGTGGAAAAGGCGGCCTCTGAACTAGACCTTACAATTTCAATCTGATTGGTGCAGGTCTTCTTCCTCTCTCCCACTCCACACCTTTCATTCTCATCCTTTTTCTTTCTTTGTCGCCATTTGTCCTTCTTTCCCTTTCACTTTCCTCTTCTCATCTCTCTCTCTTTCCCTCTCTCCCTAGGCCTCAATTCCCATTGATTTTGTGGCACTGTTCCGTTTGGACTTGCTTGGGCAGGTACCCTTCCAGTGCAGTGAGATCTAATGCGGTGGACACGCGCAAGGCCGGCACCAAGAATTGCGGCATGTGAGTCTCGCACGTTGAAAGGTAGATTGGCAAAATGCCAGATGGCCATTGTAATTTTTTCTGCAAAAGAAAATTCACGAAAGCTTCCTGGTTGTGTGTACAAAAAGGAGACACAAAATGTCAATGACAATCAGCAACCATAAAATAAAGAAATACAAAATAAACACTAAATCACAAAGAATCAGTCCACACACATCTCTGATTAGATTTCTATTCACTACTAGATATCTAATCAGAGATGTTTTGCTGATTCATAGTCCAATGACCTTTCTTCCAGTAGCGGGTGAAAGGAAGTGTGTGTATATGTGTGTGCAATTGGCTGAGTCAAATCACTCCAAAACAAAGTGGTGTGTTATTTTTTTCAAAATGATCTAATAGTTTTACTTCTGGGCAGGCCGTCATAAATTACCAGCTTTTTTTTTTTTATTTGTAAGCTCAACCAGCCATTAGTGATGGACCACCTTGTATTTTGGTTTTGCAGTCACCAAAACAACCCACTCCATCATTCGTGACTTAGCAGCCTTCCAACAGTTCATGTTAACCTATGAACCACACCCTCAAATATTAGGCCCTACGTCCTCAGAACAATTTGAACTCCTCCTCGGGTGGGGGGCATTGTGAGGATGAGTTTGTAGCAACCAAGGGTGGGGGCGCAGCCTGGATCTGAAAAAGTTTGGGAACCACTGGTCTAATGCAATCTCTCAAACTTGACAACTCCAAGATGTGTGGATTTGAACTCCCACAAATCTTAATGTCGCAGGGTTTTGAGAAGCCCGGGGCAAGGGCAACAAAAACAGTGCAGATGGTTGCACTGGACATTCAGGAAAGCAATGCTGTTGGTTACACACACAGGCTGACCTGAGAAAATATGTTATCTTTGTTCAGATAGAACTAAATTCATGACTAGATGCACATTTCTAAGAGGCCATGAAAGCAAGGCTGTACATTTTACTATACAGGTTACAGCAATTATTTCTTGTTGCACCTAGCAACTTGCTCTTATAAGTACTACATCACTTAAAATATATTAAGATTATCATTTTATTTTCAAACACATTTATGTAGGCAGGAGATATTCATTCAACATTTATAAGTTTATGTAATTGATTTTTCCTGGCCTTGAGCTTGGGGCTGCTTAAGAGCATTAAAGGCATTTTCCAGAAGGGGAGCATTTCAGAAATGTTAAAAATGCAAGTGAATAAAGAACTTTTATCATATTTGTTGTCAGTATGGTTTGGATTTCTGGGAGTTATAATCCAATAATTCTGGGAGATCAGAGTGGAGAAAGGGTTGGAAAGCTGGAGGCTGCTCTGCAGAGATAGAAAAGCTGTCAATTCTTAAGTCTCAGTGTCTTAAAAGCTCCCCCTTGTGGGAAAACAAAGAAAAAGATTATTATGTTAGCATTCCACTTGTAGAATAGACCTTCTCGATCTGTTTCTTAACCTTTTGGTGCCGCGAATTCCCTTGAGAGTCTGTTGAGACCACTTTTTAGGAAGATGCATTTAAGTGCCTAAATACATGAATATATATGTGTCACAAAGGCTCAAGAACAGTTATCAAAATATTAAAAATAAGATACACATAATATAATAATGTAAAGTTGTGATTTGTTTCTCATCTAAGTTCATAGATCCCACCCACCCACCTGAAATGTGGTCATAAATCCCCGTTCATGAACTTTTGCTTTAAACCTCTGAGCTATAATTCCTATCCTCTGTCTGGAAGTATTAGCTTTGCTAATTGGCAAGGATGGGAGTTTCAGCTCAACACGTCTGGAAAATATCAAACTGGAAAAGGCCAAATTTTTCCCTGAATGTTTCCCATGAGATCCATAATTTCTCTGACTCAAAGAGTCTCTAGTGTAAAAAGTAAAATTACATTATTAGCTTTCTTTAAAAGAAACAAAACCAATCTGCAATTCTCTAGCCCCAGCCCCCCGAGAAAAATAGGAAATGTTCAAATGCAGGTGATCAATAATTTTCATTCAAGATAGTAAAACTCATCAGTCCTGGGTTATTTCACCATTTGGAGTTCACCTGTTTTACTGAACAATGGAGAACAAATTCCATGGGCATATGGATAGATAACTCAACTTACAGCCACAATTGGGGCTGGAATCTCAGTTGCTGAACAAAACTGCTGTTAAATGAGGCACTCACATGATGCTTCACTCAGGATTCACTGCTGCAATCCTGGCTTGCAGTCAATAAGCAGTCTCCTGGGTTGTTAAGTGATGGAGTGAAAGAGATGCCTGCTGAAATGTGTGAAAGGGAACTACTCCAGCAGGCTACAGGAATGTGTTAAATGTTGCAGCAGAAACTCAAATCCAGAAAACACAGACAGATGACTGACTCAGCAGGATTCATTAACTTCTTTAAAAACATATAACACATAAGTATATGTACAATACCAATGTAAGTTCTTCCAATGTGGTAGAGAGTTACAGGCAAAAACACAAGCAGATGAGAGAACAGCAGAGGACAGTTTCAGTTTCAATTCAGCAGTTGCAGACAAGTCTCAGAGCTGAGACAAACTTAATGCAGAGCCACACTAACCTTACTTCTAGTTTCAGTTTCCAAACAGTCCTCATTGGCTGATTTAGTTGCTGTGCCTATTCACTGGCTGACCTTGTTATCATGCTCTATTCCAGTTCGTGAATATACTCTGACAGAATGGAAGTCAGATCTTTAGGATCTCAGCTCCATTTCTGCATCCCAGAAGCGGAGGTCAGTTCCCCTCCATGTGTGGATGGGAACTGATCCAGTGGGCAGCAGGAATAGAGTTCAGACCTTTGGGAAATGAGCTGTTTCTGAATCCTAAAGGAAGAATTTGGCTTCCCTCTATGTAAGGACAGGAATTGCTCTGGAAGGCTACGGGAAGGGGTGGGATTCAATTTTTTAAACAACCGAATATGTGGGCGTGGCTATGTAATTATGTGGATGTGGCAGCTTCTCCTTCTCCTTCTCCTCCTTCTTCTTCTTCTTCAGCAAACCCCCCCCCCCCATTTTTGGGCCTTCTGGGCCTCATGAAGCTTCCGGGGGGGGGGGGGCTTATTTCCAAGAAGGCTTCCCTGGAGCTCAGGAAGAAAAAAGGTAGAGTGCAGGGGTGGTGGTGGTGGTGGTATGCCCCGCTCCATTTTTTGCCTTCCTGGGCCTCAGGGAAGCCTCCTGGTTGAAGCAGTAAGATAGTGAGGGGAATCCCGACACGGCTGAACATAGGAACAGCTGATCGTCGGGAAGGAAAAAAAAACAAAACCTCAAGGAGTGACTGGGCAGGGAAGAATGCAGTCAGCGATGTCAGGCATGCACGTGATATTGGTGGAGGGGTGGGTGGAGAGGGGAGGGCCAGGGGCTGATTTGCTGGTTCTCCGAACTGCGCAGAATCATAACAACTGGTTCTATAGAACCAGTCCGAACCAGTAGAATATCATCCATGGCTGTGGGAATGGACCTGCAGCGGGTTGGGGGAATTGAGCTTAAATCCTTGGGATCTGACCTATGTTTCTGCACACACCAGAGATGTTAGGCTTCCCTCCATGCATGGAAGGGAACTACCCTAGTAGGCAGCTTCTCTACCCCACTGAAGGAGTTCAGCTTCAGCAGGCAGCTCTTTCAGCCAGTCTCCAGAGACAAGAAGGAGTCCTCTCAGCAAGTGGCAGCTGCTTGCAATCTTCCTGTTGGCTTCCCCATTGACTTTCTGGGGAAGCCAGCAGAGAAGAATGCAAATGGTGATCACATGATGATGGGACACTTGGCAATCGGTTGTTCAATGCAAACAAGTTGCCAAACACCCACATTGTGATCACGTGACTAAAGGGATGGGGTAGGTGGGCACGGTGTGATGTTTTGAAATTCTATGAATTTTCAATCATAATTGAGTTTGCAATCCTAACATATCTGTGGGGCATAGATTTAGGGATGGTTACTTCACTGCTTTACTTCTTGCATGACCGATGCTCTCATCTTTCTGGAAAGGACAGACGTTCTACAGTAAGTTGAGCTTGTAAGCCAGTGAAGGACCCCAAGGTCTGAACAATTCATTCCAACACTCCAATCACTTGCCATTCTTGAACATGACTCCCTTGGAGAAAATCTCCTGTTTGCATACCCATCAACCCTACTGACTACATGCTTTTCTTGTCACCTTAAAAGGGCAAGGAATGTCCCCTGGGAGTGTGATTCTCAGCAGGTTTTCATCATACTGACAAAAACAACAACGTACATTTATACCCTGTTAAAACCTTCCAAAATTGCTTTTGATTTACAGATAGTCTAAAGAAAATTACTGCCTTGCTTTCCATAAATTGGCTGCTATATGAAGAAAGCAGATAAAAAGATAACACATACATCCTCTGGTTTGCAGATATGTTTCTTTTTGTAGTTCTCATACTCTACAATAATTTCTATTTTTAGCACATAGAATATTATTAAAAATAGGTGCATTTCCCTGTGGAATGCAAGGAAATTTGAAACTGATTGTGATGTCCAGGATGAGAATGTGACAGAATCCAGATGGGGGGGGGGGTCTAGATGAGAGTTGCCCTGACAGAACATTTCCCAAAGCAAAACCTCCCAGCATGTAGAAAACCAGCACGATTTTTCTCTGATGATAGTTTTCTATGTGCATGGAGGTGTTGCTTGTATGCAATCTCTTTAGACTTTCTCAGCAATTATACGCTGAGCCACTGTATGCGCACCATTTGCACTGAGGTATTTTATTTTCATGCACAATACTTTTAAGTTCCTGAACTCTACTGCCACACTGGGCCAGAATCTATAATATGTTGATTTAGTAGAGGGGGGATTGCAGAGTTTACAAAAGAAACCATTTAGCCTTCTTGACAACAAAAAAGATGACCCATACAAAAAGGAAAAAAAAAATCAATCTATATAAATGTAGTCTGCAAGATTTTGTGTTCTGGGGCTTTGATGAGCCATTCAAAAAAGAAATCCATCAAGTGTATCAAACTGCAGGATGGTGGAACTCACCTGCAGCCATGAACTCACCTGCCAAATGGAAGTTTTTGTCCTCCCAAGTGAAATCCAAGGTAGACACTACAGTTAAGAGCTTTCTTTGGATTGGTTTTAGCAGATGGTTTCAGTTTGGTTTGTCGTACAACATACAATGGTGGCCAGAACCAATGATGATGGATATTGCCACCCTCAACCCTCATTTATCTCTTTCTCCTCCTGTTTTCTTTTAATGCAGGTCTCCTTTTCCATAACTTTTGATACTGAAGTCTAAACAAAAAGCAGCTCATCCAAAATGGTCAGAAGTGGGATCAGAAAAAGTTGCATGCGATGAGTTGGGGTCCCCATTTTCAAGTGAACATAGAAATATTCAAATCTGCCCATGTATGAAGGTTTGCCTTTGGCAATTGCTATCATCTACAATAGGAAGGATGATGCTAAAAGAAAAGGCCTCACCCAGGGTAATCCTTGCTGATGGAACACCTCCCAAGGAGGATGATCTCACACCTACTTTTGGCACTGGGTAAATAAACCACTTATTATCCCAAGCTGTTAAAATACCTTCTTGCATCAATTTGTTTTCATGGATGCCTTTATTCCAGAGCACCCAAAGATATCCTCAAGCAGGGGTTCGCTGCTGGGGGTTCGCAGAGGTTCGGGAGAGCCCCTAGGTAAGATTCTGTGCAATTCGGAGAACCCCCAAATCCCACTCCTGGATGGCCCCACCCACCTCATCTGCCCCTCCCAGGAGCCCCCACATGGCCTGTTTTGGAAGTTTGGGAAGGCCAGAAATGCACCTGTTTCCAGCTTACAGAGAGCCTCCAGAACCTGGGGAGGCCATTTTCACCCTCCGGGAGGCTTCAGGAAAGCCTCCGGAGCCCAGGGAGGACAAAAATGTCCCCCACCGCTGTGGTGCAGGAGGCTGACTAGGCCACACCCACCATGGCCACACCTACCCAGCACCCAGGCAGAGACCCTTTTGCTAAAATTTTTGACGCCTCCCCCTGTCCTCAGGCCTCCTTATCAGCAGGTGGACAATGAGATGAAGTTGTATCTACAGGAAACAGGTAATGGCTTATGCCAGGGCAAGAAGGCTGTGTGGTTTTCCAAACTCTTAAAAAGAGATTGGACAACCATTTGTCTGAATTGGCATAGGGCAGTGGTGGCTAACCGTGCCCCCACTGCCTCCCTTACTCACACTGCACCTCACAGCTGATTTTCAGCTGGTTTGAGGCCTTTTTCAGCCTCCCAGAGGCTTGAAAAAAGCCTCTGCAGGCCGAATAGGCCCGTTTTGTCACTTCTGGTATTACAGGAGCTATGAGGCACGCGCATGCGCAGTGAGGTAAGTTTGCCTGCAGCTCGCACGCTGGCACAAATGGCTCTGTGTGCCACATATGGCACACGTGCCATAGGTTCGTCATCACGGGTATAGGATTAGGGTTACAAAGAAATTCTAGACTTCGTAGATAACATTTGGCAGATATACTAAAGTTCACTAGTTTAGTCCCTAGCTGGAAAAGATCCCTTTTCCTGAAGTGTTGTGATTGTCAATCAAAGCAAAGACAAGGGTTGACTAAAACACTGGCTGAGATGCTATTCTAAACTATGGCTTGTTTAACCATGGTTTATTGAATAGGCTACAATTGATTGAGTCCGCACAATATGCTAAGCGATGATCATTCCTTATACTTCAAAATGGTTGATTTGGCATTGAGACTGAGATGGGCAGCCATAGAAATTGAACAAATAACTAAAGCAATAAATAAATAAATTCTGAATTAGCATGCTGGATGGTCCCATTCATAATAAATCAATTTCCTTGAGTGGGTGGATAGGACGCCAACTGTGCTAGAAATTGCTTGGATGGTGGCTGTGATATTGTTAAGTACCTAGATGTATTCTCACCATATTTTTTGCCTTTGTCATTTCATTTTTTTCTGCACTTACCCCTTTCCACCAAATCTGATGGATTTTCCAGTGGTCTTTTTCTTTTGTAAGTTCATAGTGGAAAAGCCAATGGACTTTTGCTTTTTTGTCCAAGATATAAGTGATTTATTGAATCACTGCAAGGAGATTTGGTAAGGGGATTGTATGAAATAAATAAAATCTTGAAAGAAAGGCTCAGCCAGAACAATTTCATGGAATCTGCCTATTGGGGACACTTATGCTTCTAAAAATCAATTGGCCTCACAGTCTTGTTAATGTGTTCTCCCATCCTTGAAACAGGAGGCAAATACATAGCCAGAAAACAATTTCCCAAATACCATTTTTTAATGCGTTATAGGAAAAAGGCTTGTTGTGTTCCTACTCTCACCATCGGCTTCGTATCCAAGGTGCTGGCTTGTTCCAAAATTTGTGGAGTTGCCACAGAGAAGAGGGACTCAAGCTGTTCTCCAAAACAACTGAAGGCTAGATAAAAAGCAATAGATGGAAACTAATCAAGGAGAGAAACAACCTATACCAAAGGAGAAATTCCCTGAGAGTTAGAATAATTAATCCATGAAAACGGCTTGCCTTCAGAAGTTTTAGCTGCTTCAAGACTGCAGGTTTTTAAGAGATTGGACAACCATTTGTCTGAAATAGTAAATATTTTCCTACTCAGGTTTTCCTACCTGAGTCAAGGTTGACTCAGTCTTCTGTCCTTCCAAGGTTGGTAAAATGAGCACCCAGATTGCTGGGGGCAATATGCTGACTCTGTAAACTGCTTAGAGAGGGCTGTAAAGCAGTATGTAAGTCTAAGTCCTACTGCTATTGCTATTTCAGTAGGGGGTTGGACTAGAAGACCTCCAACATCCCTCCCAACTCTGTTATTCTGGTTATGGCCAGGAAAGTGACTGGCCCAGGGATTGACAGTATTGCTCCTCTTCAGGTGTGCTTTTCTGCACTGCTAGCTCCATTTCCTGGGCTGCTCCATAATGCTACTGCAGCCCCTTCTGACCCTCTTCCACCAGTCCCTCTAGTCAAGTGGGTCATTTTATTTTTATGCCTTTGAATCAGTATGGATTTCTGGTAACTGTCTGGACAAGTAATCCGATATCTGTCCTGTCTCAGATTTTTTTTTTAAAAAGGTTATTCTTTAGGCCTGATTGCTTACGGTATGCAAAGCATTTCTAAACTGTTTTTGTGCTTGTATAAGTAGCCAAAACAAGTCTTTAAATACACCATCACTCACAATTCTTACTCAATAGACTAATTCCAGGAATTAATCAATTCATAACTGTTGACTTTTAGAGACGTAGCAGGATGAATGCAGATGAACAATTCTGTCATTACTGGGGCTTAAAAATGCATAGTTTGGATATTTGGCAACTTGAATCACACTAAATCTTAGAGGATTCAATATGAGTTAAGATGCACGCACCCATCACGAACAGGTCTAGGACATTGCTAAGAAGAAAACACTTAAAGTAATTTAAATCAGTTTTCTTCATCATTCCTAGTAATTTTCTGCTCCTGGAGAATAGAAATCTTCACCCCTTCAGAATGAGAAACCTTCCTAGAAGTGAAAATAACTGGATGGGAATCGTGCTCAGGAACTAAAATTTGTGCAGATTTGCAATTCAGCTGCAGGTTAAAAATCTGAATCCTAAATTTAACGTTTCACTTTGAATATAAATTATATATTAGGTTTTAGTGATTATTTTCTATAGTTGCTCATCACAACCAGTTACTCTGGGTGGCATCCATCATAAAAATGTAAAACAATTCAAATAATACAGAATAATTATATATGATTGTTGATATATGTTATGTATTTAATTACATTAAAAAAAGTTTCTGATCAAGTCGTAACATTGGAACCAAAATGCAGTTTACAAGTTCAAATCTACATTGTAACATTATTCCATTCCACTTTATTGGACTTCAATATAAATATCTAGATTACACATCTAATTTCTAAAATCACCATAAAATCTAGAAGCATCTGGAATTAGAAATGGACTACAGGTGAATGAACACAATGAAAAAAACAACCCTGGACATTTCTCCAATAACTTCTCCCTGTGGTTAAATATATGGATGAAACAAAAGCCAAATTTTTATAAAAAGAAAGGAAGTGGCCCTTTTTTTCCCTTTTACAAGGAGGATGGATGAGAGTGATCTATTTTTTACCACCTCCATGTTAAAGGGAAAAAACCCCCACACCTAATCTCATTCAAAATTCTGCCTCTGAGATAGATAACCTCTTCTTGGCTCTTTTTTTTAAAATGAATCCATCCTGTTAAGATTGCAGATGACCTACAAGGTCCCTTCCAACTCTGATTATCTGTTATTTGCTCGTCACCATCCTATGTGATGTGGACTTTCTTTCTTTTTTGATAATTCTGATTATTACATTTTGGTAAGGAAGGAAAAGAAAGTGCACAAATGGTTCAGACAAGATAAGACAAGATTAGAGCTAAACAATTCACTCTAAAATCGCTGCACAGAGAAAACATATTGCTTTACACAGCAATATTAGGTAGCTGGGGCTGTCCCAAGCAGCTGATTTTGTGTTTTGGTGAAAATGCTGTATTTTTACTTCTAGAGAAGTGCAATGTTCAATGTTCAATGTCTGGAATACTCTACCTGACTTGGTTTCTTCCCCAAGCCCCAAAAACTTTAACCTTAAACTGTCTACTATTCACCGCACCCCTTTCCTAAGAGGTCTGTACATAAGCATGTCTGCACATAAGTGTGCATAGGCTTACCAACGTGCCTACCGTCCCTGTCCTATTGTTTTCTTTTTATTTTTCTTATATGTATCCATTTCATGTATTCATAACTATGTTGATATTTATGCCTGTCATCTTTTAATTGCTTGACAAAACAAAATAATAATAATTGTTGTGTATGGGATACTGTGCCTCCAGTGGTTAAAAATAATTTGACCAACTTTGCAGGACAATACATCCGGACTCGAAGGCAGATTTGTCCGTCTAGGTAGCGCAGGGGGTCCCCAAACTTGGCAACTTTTAAGACTTGTGGTTTTCAACTCCCACAATTCTCCAACCAGCACGGTTGCCAACTCTGGAGACCTCTGAGGTAGGGAAACACAATCTTGCACCGCAACCCAGCCAGATGTCCCGAACCAGCCCAACCATCCCACCCCCACAAAACAGTGAGGGGCGTCACTGCCCCCTCCCCTCCCCGGCAGAGGCAGGTTCATCTCCTGCATGGCTGGCACAGACTGCTAACAGATTCCCCAAGGTTTCGAGCCACCTTTCCCAGCCCCGCGTCGGAAAGAGCGAGAGATCCAAAAGAAGAAATTCCGAAAGCAAAGCGAGAACTTTCATCTTCCCATCCGGTTTCCTGCTCACCCCCTCGCACCGCCGCAACCCCCTCCAGCCCCCACGGGCAGCTTAAACCGCAACCCGCACTCGACGGGCACCATCAGGCGTTGGGTGGGCGCATTGATGCCGCGCGCAGAGGGCGCCGAAGCCGAACCGGGAACAGTGTCCCTTCCCGTCCGCCCTCTCCGTCATTAGTTCTCAATTTTCTCCTCAGCTTGTAAGTGGCTCCGGCCCACCCCCAAGATGGGTTATCACGATCAACGGCAGGGAGCAGATGGTGAAAAGGGCGGTCATGAGCGCCAGCAGGACCAACTGACCCAGCTCCTCGGTGCGGCCGGAGGAAGGAGGCTTGGAAGGCGCGGTGGGTCCCCGCAGGTCGATCAGGTGGGTCCTGCGCGGGGGCTGGCGACGCGCCATCCCATAGAGGCTCCTCATGCTGCCCAGGTTGCACAGGCCGACGGCCAGCACCAGCAAGCCCAGCAGGGTAGCGTAGAGCACCGAATAGAGCCGTCCGTCGCCGGCCATGCGAACGAAGCACCACGTGCCCGGACAGTACTGGACGTTGCTGCCGAAGCCCAGGAGCGGCAAGGCGCAGAAGAGGGCGCAGAGGACGGCCGCCGCGCCGGTGAGCAGCCCGCCCCAACGCCGGTCGGTGTGGCGTTCGTAGAAGTAAGGCTGGCCGAGCGAGAGCCAGCACTCCAGGGCCATGGCCAGCAGCAGCATGGTGGACGCCAAGCCGAAGAAAGCCATGAGGAAAGCGAACAGCTGACACAGCGTGCCCGGCGAGCGGATCGGTTCCTCCCCGGGCAGGCTGACTCCGCTGGTTGCGGCGGCCGGCCACAGGTCGAGGAGGCTGCGGTTGTGAGCATAGGCGGCCAGCACGATCGGGCTCAGCGAACACTTGCCCAGCAGGTCGGTGGCGGCCAGGGTGCTCACCAGAAGGTAGAAGGCGGACGCCCGCGGGCGGCCCTGCCCGCGTTGCAACTTCGCCTTCAGGTGGTGCTGCCACAGCAGCCCCAACGCCAGCACGTTGCCCAGCAGCCCCGCCGCGAAGAGGAACGAGCCGGGCAGCACCGACTGACCTGCTTCGAGCCTCAGCGTCCGGTTGCACCGGTAGCTGCCTGCGGCCATGGAGAGGCTCCGGCGGGGCTGGCCGCAAGGGGCGGCGGTGCGCGTCGAGAGCCGGCGGGCGCGGGCCGGGTGGGGAGGAGGGAGTGGGGACCACGGATAGAGCCCCGCTTATGAAGGGAAGGGAAGGGAAGGAAACGGAGGAGGGGGGGGNGCTCGACGCCGCCAGACGGGGCGAGAGTGGGGAGGAAGAAAGGCGGGGAGGTGGGGCAAGACAGGCGTTGGCGAACAGAAAAAGGCCAGTCTATAATGCGGCGGGGGTGGGGGTGGGGGAGCCGTTTGTTCCCACGGAGACGGGCGAAAGAGTCCTGCCCTTCTTGAGAACGGGGAAGGGTCAGAGAGGGAAAAGGCTGGGAAGCTGAGAGCAGGCGAAAGTTGCCTGGTCAATAATCTTCTGACCAAGAAACCTTGACTTCTCTTATTCTCAAGTTGATAGAAGCCATCCCTAGAGTTTTGCCAACCTCTGAAATGAGTTCGGTTGTTTTAGCTAGGCTTCAGCAGGAGGCAGGGGTCCATGTCATCTCAACCCTCAGCTGGGAGACCAAAGTGGCGAGTGGGTTGGCTTCCCAAGGCAGTGCCACCAGAGTGGTGGTGTGGATCGGAAAGAGATTTGGTGCTTCCTCCAGCTATGTTCCCATCCCTCTTCTAGGGCCCTGGCCCATCTTGTCAACCCGGACTGAGGGACAACAAATAGAACAAGGTGCTCTTGCACTGCTCAATGGAGCTATTTCGGTGCTGGGACCCATTCACCCAGAGGGGAAGATGAGCAGGTCAAATAGCCAATTAGTTTTCAAAACACTTCTGACAATCATCTGAGAGTTCAGATCTCCTCTATACATAGACCTGAAACTTTTAATGTTGTAGACCTTACAGTGATTAGGAAATATGTAACTAGATACATAACTAAGTTTGAGCAACGACTAGATACTTCCAGGAAACCCACAAACATGGCAGAACCCTGTTTATCTACTTTGACCAATATGAGAAGGAGGATATATTTCCACCTCTTCTTTTGAAGAAAGACCCATAGTATGTAAGATGTTGGAAGGAATGCTAGTTTCTCCCATGATTTCTGGAGAGGGTCTTGCTGGCATATAGGAGTGTCCCCTTGGTGACAATAACAGTTATCTTCAACATTGTCAACTGCTTTTGTTTCTGCAGTTGCCTCTAGAAGCTTAGATGAGAAACCAAGATTAAGGATTTACAGTAAGTACTGATAGAGTTTTGGAGCCGTCTCAATTCTGAAAGAGATCAGGATTCTGCAGGTTTTTGTGTTCCTTAAAGTGCAAGAAAATCTGAAGCTAGCTAGTGGATCATCCAAATTGGTCTTATGGTTGACTTTTTCATTAACAAAATGTCATATTCTGGAAGCAATTGTGGGTAATAGAATGAGAAAAAAAAACACAGTTGTGTACCTTTGCTCTCCCTCTTCCCTTTTCAAATTATTTTCTTTTAACACAGAAAAAGAAAAGAAATGAATTCTATGACACAAAATGAGTAAAGAATAGGCAATTACTGAGAAACAGAACATATTGTATTATATGTGTAATAGTAGAGTTACATAGCCAAAAGACTGGATTTGTTTTCTGAATTTTTTTTATTAAAATAATATTATTTCTAAGGGTGATTATATGCGGGCATATTACAACCCATTGTTGGATTATATATTGTGGCGCTAAGGTGTACTTTTTACACTGATAAAGGATTCAATAGGTCTTGCCTAGTTAAGATAATTCCAAACTGGAGGGTGAAATCTTGTAGGGATTTAGGTTTTCTTAACATTTGGTAAGCTGGTAGTAAAAAATCACCTTGTCCAACTTGATTATTACCAAACACATTAGATTTTGACTCCCATATTTCCCAAAAGTCAGACACTGAAGTTTGAGATGCACAGATGTAATTCAGTGGTTTCAGTAAAGTTGGTGCAAGGCACAAAATATTTAAGTTGACGAGATAAATAGCTAAACTGAAAAGACCCAGGAGAAGTGGGAGAAATGCCTTCTCTCTTCTCTGTCCTCTGCAACAGCATATCTTCTGCAATCTGGAGGGCTCTGACTCTGCTGGACTTTTGAAAGGTTTCAGAAGATCTGGCTCATCTCAGTCATGAAGACCTGATGTTAAAGTGGCCTGTTTTTAAAGGGTTGATCAGTAGGTATGTGAGAGGCTTGGGGAGCAATACGTTTTGCTTACTTGTTTATTATTTAGCTGCCCCAAGTCACATTAGCAATTAGATGGAACCAATAAATTAATAAATGACAGTGGAAATAAAAACTAAGAACTGGATTGCCCATCCTGTGAGATCTGCTGGCATCTGGATTCCATTTAACTAGCTCTTAAAGATGATATACCGTAGCAGGACAGAATGGGAAGAAAAGAAGCTGGTTTGGGGAGGATACAGAGAGCAAGTCTTCATTATGAGACTCTAGAAAGAGTGCAGAGAAGAGCAACAAAGATGATTAGGAGACTGGAGGCTAAAATAGATGAAGAATGGTTGCAGGAACGAGGCATGTCTAGTTTAATGAAAAGAAGGACCGGGGGGAGACATGGTAGTAGTGTTCCAATATCTCAGGAGCTTCCACAAAGAAGAGGGAGCCAAGCTATTCTCCAAAGCACCTGAAGGCAAGACAAGAAGGGTGGAAACTAATCAAGGAGAGAAGCAACTTAGAACTAAGGAGAAATGTCCTGACAGAACAATTGATCAGTGGAACAACTTGCCTCCAGAAGTTGTGAATGCTCCAACACTGGAAGTTTTAAAAAAGATGTTGGATAACCATTTGTCTGAAGTGTGTAGGGTTTCCTGCCCAAGCAAGGGGTTGGACTAGAAAACCTCCAAGCTCCCTTCCAACTCTGTTATTCTATTCTAAGTTCAGAAACAGCCCCCTCCCCACCCAACTTCAAGGATGGGGAGGTAGAAGCAGGAAGAGAGAAAGAAGAAAAGAAGGATGTTTGAGACACCCTCTTTGCTAAAATGTATCTGATGACAAGAGAAACACAAAGCTTTGGATGAAGAATTCTGGAACACTGGTTTGTTGGTTGGTTTGTTGGCCAATATGGAGAAGTTGAAAGTCTCAACTGTCCAGAAAGTCACCTGATTTGAGAATCTGTGGGAGAATTGGGGATGAGCCAGTCAAAATATGACCTCAGAGAAGGCAATTTGACCCAAATGGTGAGGGATCAGGGGAAAAAAATGCCTTAAAGAGACTCTAATTTAATTCACTATATCCGAGGCTGGGAAATTTCTATTCTGTAGAATATGCAAGATTTGGTACTTATCCCAGACTAGCATTAAAGTATTTACTGAAATTGTGACTTGTTGCTTCCTTGGTCTTGCCAGCTATGTGGGGCTCTACACCCAATGCATATGATGGAGGGAGAAGACTACTTAGATGGTCAAGCAGAGAAGGTTGGTGATCTAACTCAGAAGGAGGGAACTTGGAAGACAGTGAGAACTTCTCTATGAAACTCTGTGAAATTAAGAGTTTGCAAGAGAGAAGGAAGGGTTGGTTTAGTGCAAAGGAAAACTGACCGGGGAATTCTGGGAGTTGAAGTCCTCCAGTCTTAAAGTTGCCAAGGTTGGAGACTCCTGGTTTTGTGTATATTGGTCTTTGAAGCTCTGTTGTATTTGATGTCTTGCACGAGAAGCCAATGGTTAACTCTGAGCTCATCTCCTTGTTGGCCAGTGGGGATTCATCTCCACTGAATTCAATAGTTTAGTGCTGTTTATTAACACACCTATGTGCGATTCAAAAAACTGAGCTCTTATGAAAAACTTTTGGTGAAGAGGGAGAAAGGGGAAGAAGAAAGGAAGTGTCATGCCTTGAGGTAGGCCAAATCAGGACATAGGCAGAATTCAGGAATGCACCTTTGTTCTTGCAGGATTAAATAAAAAAATCTTGAAAGCTTGCCCAAACAAGCCTGTACCCTATTGATGCCAAACAGAAGCAAGGTAAGGTTGTTTTGAGTTTCTTTCCCACCCCTTCTCCTTTTCCGGGACTGAACTGCCATTTATTTTCTTTTAGTAGTTCTTGAATTTCAAGGTTATGTTTCTGTTGTTCTACCAGAAGTGGGTGTGGAGGCCCAGGTCTGAATGTTAGGAATATTACATTAAGTATAATTATTAAAATCATTTAAATAATGGCCATGGGTTAAATAAATAAGTAGCATTTCTAATATTATGATCAGAATTGTTATTGCAATGCTTGCACTTGTATGCCAAATAAGTTGCTGAGACTAAAGTTGTTGATAAATTCATAGATAAAATACATTTTTATAAAGAGGGAAAATGCCCCTTAGATGTACCCTCGCTTTCCTGGTGGAAGGTTTGGGAACAAGCTTGATGAGAATAAATTAACTGACATACTGACATGCTGACTCATTTTCTTTTCAAGATACTTTATTTATTTTTGTAATCCTTTTGGTCTTTATTTTATTTATAGGGTTGCCCATCTGAAACAAGCGACTCTGGGCAGTTAATAACAAGAAGACTAATCAAGGACAGTCTTGGGAAGTGATGATGTGGGTGGACAGAGAGAATGAAGAGACCATTTGTAACAGATTGTGAACAATCAATTGAAACTGAAATTATTCATTACTTTTGGACAAGTCTATTTTATGCTTGGCATCCTTAGCTCTGGCTGTGGTTTTGCTTTCCTGACTTCATCTCTAAAGTTTTTATAGGTTTACGTACCCATGGCTTTTCTTGGTTACCTGACCCTCTTTCCATCTCCTATAAGTGACTTTTTCTGTTTTCTAGTCTTCACCAAGCTTTTTGTGCAGCCATATTGGTGTGTTCTGCCATCTGCATTTTTTACCTAATTGGAAAATGAGAACAAAGAGCAGAACAGTTAAAACAATGGTATTTCTAGTACATATATATGACTGTGAAAGCAGGATGCTAAGAAGGAACGAGAGATGAAATAAGATAGAATCTTTGAATTGTTATTTCCAAGGTTCAGATCATGAATTTAGATTTTGGTTCTTAACCAACCAACCAACCAACCAACCAACCAACCAACCAACCAACCAACCAACCAACCAACCAGTTCTTCATCAAATAACCCATTTAAGCCCATGATCAGCAAGCAGAAACTCATATGCTTTGGGTACATGAACTAGGAAGAAGGATTATGCATGGCAAGGCTGAGAAAAAAAGAAAAGAAAAAGACAACAGATGAAGTAAGTGAACAGTAAGCAAGGAGACCGAGAATAACCATAAGAATGATGAGTTCTGAAGATGGGAGGTGGAGAGGAAACATTTTTCCAAGCAGTTATGAGTCAGATCCAACTCAGTGATACCTAAATAATTCTGGCCAGTGGTCAAAGACAGTGCAGCCAAAGGTCATGCTGCCTGAGGTTCATAGAAATAGAAATCCAGTACTTTTGAAGGACATCAAGCTGGGGAGATTTGCTATGCCACGTTACAAAACTATGCTTCTTCCTCAGTCGCTTCAGTGAAAATGCTGGCTTGTCTCTTATCTAAAGAACTGCAGTCTTCTCTATTATCCAAGTGTCCTCATCACTTAAGTATGAGTCAGCAGTGTGCTGCAGCTGCCCCAAAAGCCAACACAGTCTAGGCTGCACCAACAGGGGGATAATATCAACATCATGACATGTGATGGTACTCTCTGTACTGCTCTAGTGAAGCCACATTTGGAGCACCGCATCTAGTTCTGATCACCACAATGCAAAAAAAAAAAAAAAANATAAAAAAAAAAAAAAAAAAGAGAGAGAGTATAGAAGAGCAGCAAAGATGATAAAGGGTCTGGAGGCTAAATCATATGCTGGATGGCAAAGGGAATGAGGTATGTTTAGCCTAGCAAAGAGAAGGCTTAGGGGAGCCCCAATACTTGAAGGACTGTCACAGAGAAGAGAAGATTGACTTGTTCTCCATTGCACCAATAAAATAGGGCAAAACTCACTTAATAAATGTTTCCCTTAGCAATACAAATCTTGGGCTCAATTGTGGTCATAACTCGAGGACTACCTGTATAATGGAGAATTTTTAAAAAAGTTAAGATGGGACTCAGAAGCCTCTGCCCTTTATAAAAAATGAAGCACAAGGGTTTGAACACGGATTGTAGTACAAATAGTATTACACATTTGATTTACAGCAGCCACTGGAATTCTTTCGTAATGGCTTCTTGGCTTTTCTACTATAAATCAGAAGTTTTTGTATCTTCCAATTCTTGTTTATCTGGATCTGTCCAGCTTGCTGAGGAGAAGCTTAATGGATGAGGGGACTGGAAACCCAGGTCCTGTGAGGAACAGTTGAAAGAACAGTATGTTTAGCCTGTGGAAGAGAAGACAGGAGAGATACGATAGCCGTCTTTAGGTATCTAATGCATTCTTGGATAAAATAAAGAGGCAATTGCTTTGTTGTATTTATTTTTATTTATTCATTTGTACCCCACCTTTATTGCTTTTTACCAATAACTCAAGGTGGATGACATATTCAACACACCTCCTACACCTTCTTCCTATTTTCCCCATAACAACAACCTGCTCAGGTGAGTTGGGCTGAGAGGGAGATTGAGTGGCTCATGGTCGCCCACCTGGCTTTCATGGCTAAAGTGGGACTAGAATTCTTCCTAGTCTGGTGCCTTAACCACTACTAGACCAAGCTGGCTCTCAGAAGGCAAAATCAGAACCAATGGAGTTTGCAAGGGAAAAAAAATATATAAGATAAGATATTAGAAGGAATTTCCTGACTATAAAAGTTGCCTCATGAAGTGGTACGTCTCTTTTTATCATTGGACTTCCGACAGATAGTCATCCATTTGAAATGCTCTAGCAGATCTTGAACTGAGCTGGGGTTAAGGTTCGAGTTACCTTCTGATTCTGTGAAGGGATGGATTAAATGGATTTGTCAGGTTTAACCTGGCCATTTCTAATCCCTAGAACCTCAATGTGACACTCATGAATGCTAATGTAAGCACAAAAACTTCTCTTGGTGTTGGGAATATAGTGACAAAATGACAATTATTATTTTTTTTACATTTACCAATTGAAGCTGCAGCATAACCGGCTTACATTTTAAAAATCCCAGAATTTCCAGGAAGGATAATGTGTAACCAAAACAGTGTAAAAGCAAACAGGCATCATAATTGATTTATGAGTACATACTGGGATATATCATACATATACCCCTGGGATGACAAACCTTGTCAATTATGTGTGGGAAATGCCTAAGAAGACATTCTATTTCCTTTGTCATAATATTAAGACCTTGGAGTCATCTGATGATGGTGGATGGTGGAAAGAAAAGACAACACCTCTTTCATACAGTCTAATTCATATATGGAGTTTGCTAATATAAGAGTATTGAGAAGTCATAAAGAGTAAGGCTGTTCTGGCTACAGGTAGTATTTGAGATCCCAAATGGGACCAGAATTTCCATTGCTAAATAAGGCAGTTGTTTGATGAGTCATGTCCAGTGTTATGGGGTGTTTTTTTTGTTTTTGTTTTGCTTAATTTGATTAAGATTAATTTTAAGATTCCTAATCAAAGATTAAGATTTGATTAAGGTTCTTAATCAAATCTCTACATTTGTTAAGAGAACCACATGGTCATTAAGTGAATCTGGCTTTCCCCATTGACTTTGCTTGTCAGAAGATCACAAAAGATGATCACATGATCCTGGGACACTGCAAGCGTCATAACTATGAACCAGTTTTCAAGCATCTGAATGTAAATCATGTGACCATGGGGATGCTGTAATGGTCATAAATGTGAAAAATGGTCGTAAGTCATTTTCTTCATTGCCTTTGTGACTTCAAATGGTCACTAAATGAACTGTATGTTTTATCATCTGCAAAAACATTTTTTTATCTGATTTAAATCTTTCTGACAGTTGGCAAACCAGTGACAAATAGGTCTCCTTTTCCAAATTCTTTTCTTGTTTTTATGCTGTTCTCTTTCATTAAAGATTAATAGATCAGCATAAGTCAACTGAGTATGTGTGTAACTGTTTTTTCTTTTTTTTAAAAAAAAGCTTCCTGAGATGATAGCAACAAAGGGATTTTAGGATATAATCTTGATTTATAGCTCTCAGTATGGGACATTTAACTAGATTTAACAAGTTGGTTTTTAGAACTATATTTAATGAGATGGTTTTTAAAACTATATTAATCTTAAATCTTTCCTACCATAGACAGTCATGCCACCCAAATCTCAATATATGACTCTGTAACTCCAATAGCTTCCTATTCCTTAAATTTACCCATTTGTTCATCTGTACTAAACACAATGTCTCAAATATAATTTTAAATTGAATAATCCTAATCCTCTTTCTTACACATTTTGCAGCAATTTACATATAATTTAATTTTTGGTTTCTTACCTTGCCATAAAAAATTAGAAATATCTTTCTGCCATTGTTTAAAAAGTAAATCAGTTGTTAGTGTTGGTATACTCTGAAATAAAGATAACATCTTAAGGAAAACATTGTACCCCAATGTTTGTTAATTCTAATGTTAATTGTAATTTATCTCATCTCACTAACAACATTCCCAACTTTAACATAGTTACTCAGAAACCACATACAATTCACATCAGTTAGCATAACCCTTAACTTTCTTCTCAATTTTAAAACTAATCCTTTTCATCAAACTTTCTTGATCTTGTATGTCCATATTTTCAATTAATATCTTTGTGTTCTCTTTGTTGACCTTAAAACCTGCCAATTTGCCAAAGTCCTTCAGGTTCTTCATTAAATATGTTGTACCGTTCTATGGTTCTTGCAATCCCAAAACTAAGGCATCAGCAAAAACTCTCAGTTGAACTATATTTTGAATTAGCGCCCAGAGGCTTGCTTAAACAAGCTAGCCTCTTCCTGGCTGCTTTCCATTCTGGCATGCCATTTCTTTTATTTTATACTACAAAAACTGCAAGATAACAAACTCCCTACTCTGACATCAGTTCAGTCATTATTTCCTGCTTTTGCTTTAACGAGGGGCCCAATACCTACAAGACTCTTAACAATATAGCTAATCTTTCCTAATATGTAACCTCCCTCTACCAGTGCCTAAATGATGGGTCTAAAACCTTGAGTTATTTTTCCAAAAGCAATGCAAGCAGTGAGCCATCTTGCCATGGCTGACCTTTTCTGTTGCTTCTTGTGCTCATCGCAGCTGCCTAGGGAAAGATATCTCCTATGTTAAACATTTATAATTATTTAATACATATTTGCCAATTGGCTTTATTCCGGTGTCAATCACCATTTCCTTTCCAGCATCAAGGAACAGGCATCCAGCATTCCAGAACCTGCCACTATTGTCAGCATCACCCTGACACATTTCTGATATATTCCTGAGCTACCTGTCTGTAAAAGTATTTTTAGCAATGCAAACTTTAGAGATCCCTCAGTAACCTACCCACAGTAACCTACCTCAGTAACCTACCCTGTAAACCAAGATCTTCTACTTCTAATGAGATGACTATCTCTCTTAGAGGAACCTGCAGGAGTTTTAGAAGTTAAATATAGCTGCCAACAGCGGCTGACTATGAGAAAGGAAAAGGGGACAACAATCCAAGGGCACCCAGGTTATGGAGTAAAATCATTTTATATCCAAGAAGAAATCAACAGAGGACAATATGCTTTGCCCACCAGTGTCAGATCCAAACCTCCAATAAATTGTACAACTGGATGGAAAAGCCAAGCTCAGAGCATCAAAGAACACCTAGGAGGAAATATACCAACAGGTGTTGATAAAAAGTGAGAGGTCTAGATTGCATCCTGTTGTTTGTGGTGTGCTTCAGGGCTTGGTGTTCTTTTTGCTCCTTTATGGTAGCAAGATGAAGCCACTGGACAAGATCATCCATCATCACAGGATGACGTATCATCAGTTGTACATCTTTGTTCCAGTGGACTAAGTGATGCTGTGGATATCCTCTCTTTGTGTTTGGAGACGGTGAGGGTCTGGATGGGGAACAGCAAGCTTCAACTGAACTGAACCTTGATAAAATGGAGTGGCTTTTAGTGGGGGTGGGTTTTTTTTATCTGGGGAACTCTTCCTTATGTGGGGGTTTACCATCCTTGGTCTTGGATAGGGTTGCCTTGCCCCAGATGGATCCAGTGTGCATTTTGGGGGTCCTCTTGAACACAATTCCTGCCCAAGCAGCAGGTGGCAATCATGACTAGGAGAAGAGTTGCTCAACTTTATATTGTGTGCCAGTTATGCCCCTTCTTGGATTGGGGATCTCTTGCCCTTCCAACTGTTATTAGACTCTAATATGCCATATATGGGGATAGCAATAGCACTTAGACTTACATATTGCTTCACAGTGCTTTACAGCCCTCTCTAAGCAGTTTACAATGTCAGCATATTGCCCCCATCAATCTAGGTCCTCATTTTTAACCAACCTTGGAAAAATGGAAGGCTGAGTCAATCGAAGTCCTGGAGGGAGCAATGGATTACAGTAGCTGCAGTAATTACGCTACCATGACTCTTGATGCCATTGAAGAGTGTCCAGAAGCTGCACCTGGTGCAGATATGGCCACATGAGAAGTTTGGGGTGCCTCAAGGACTGTGCATATAAGACCTCTTTTGTGTGAGCTGCATTGGCTGCCAGTTTGCTTCAAATCCAATTCATGGTGTTGATTATCACTTTTAAAGCCTTTCATGTCGTGGGACCAGGTTATGTTCTGTATAAAATGGTTTACTCCAAATGTCTCAAATATGATTGGCCAGAAAGGCCGGCATGGGATTGGTTCAACTAACAACCAATCCAGAAAACCGCCAAAAGGCGGCAAAGTCAAGTAATTGTCATCGGCTACAAGCCGGCAGGCAAGCTGTATATAAAGGCTGCCGCGGCTTGAGCCAAGTTGTTCCGTTTGCGATAAATGTTGAAATAAAGACTTTTGCTGTTGGAACCCGGTCTACCTCGCGTTTTTCCGGACGGAACAGGTTACCTGAGCAACTGTCTTTTCCCAATTATATCAACCTGTCTCACCCGGTCAGGCAGGGAGAGGATGTTCCTGACCTAGTCAATTAAAGAACTTCAACAGGTTCTTTAATCGGTTCGGTGTAGGAAGAACCTTCTTTGCTGTTGCCTCCACCCCATAAATTATCTTGTCCCCAGAGGTGAGATTGGTCCCCACCATCCTGGCCTCTGGAAGAGTGTGAAACTGAGGTGGTATTCAGAAGGATCTGACCAGTTCTGGAGAACCAGGAGCTGAAATTTTGAGTAGTTCAGAAAACTGGCAAATACCACCTCTGACTGGCCCTTCCCCCATCTATTCTCTGCCTCCTGAGTCCCAGCTGATTGGCTGGTCTTGTTGCCCTGCAGAGGAGAACAGTGCTGGAAAGCAGGTTAGAGGGGTGGGAAGGGAATGGGATTTTGTAGTAACCTTCCCCTAGGAATGGGGTGAGAATGGGGATTTTGCAATATCCTTCCCCTGTCACGCCCACCAACCCACGCCATGCCCACCAAGCCACGCCTGCAAAACCAGTAGTAAATTTTTTTTATCCTACCACTGGTGTGAAGACCTAGTTCTGTCAACTCATGTTGAAATCTAAGAGTGAAACACAACCATGTTGTGGGTGGGTGGTGGCCTGAGAACACTCCCTCCCCCTGTTAACCTATCTTTTTATCTCTATTTTTTTTAAACAATTTATTTATACATTTTCATTTTACACATATAAGTGTTTTGTGAACAGTGCATTGTCTGGGTCGATTTGCTTACATAATAATGTTTTTCCATGTCCTAATTTCTACCTCTATTATCCACCCATTTGTAAGACAATGTCCCATGTTCGAAAATACTCTGTATCTTCTTCTTCTTTAATCGTTTATGTCAGTCTGTCTATTTCTGTACAACCTAATATTTTTTGATTATATCGTTTCTAGGTGTTTCTTCATTTTTCCAGCATGGTGCAAATATAATTCTTGCTGATGTCAAAACATGTAGTATTAAATACATATTTCCCTTACCATACTTTTCTGGTACTATACCTAACAAAAATATTTCTGGCTTATAATCTATATGCAACTTTAACATTTTTTTCTAACCATGTATGTATTTTTGTCCAATATTTCTTTGCTTTCACATGTGTCCACGACATGTGATAGTACGTACCCGGTGTCTAATTAATTTCCAATATTTGGCAAACATGTTTTTTAATATCTTTGATAATCTCGCGGTGGTAATACCACCTATAAAACATTTTATATAGGTTTTCTTTATAGGCAGTTAACATTGTCAACTTACAATTTGTTTCCCAAAGTTTTTACCATTTGCCTAATTCTATGATGTATCCAAAAATTTTTGCCCATGCTCTCATGTCTCATATATGGGACATGATGGCTCAGTGGTTAAGATGCAGAGCTTGTTGATCGGAAAGGTCAGAAGTTCGAATCCCTAGCACTGTATAATGGAGTGAGCTCCCATTACTTGTCCCAGCTTCTGCTTTCTGCAGTTCGAAAGCATGTAAAAAATGCAAGTAGAAAAATAGGGACCATTTTGGTGGGAAGGTAACAGCGTTCCGTGCACTTTTGGCATTTAGTCATGCCGGCTACATGACCACGGAGACGTGTTCGGACAGCGCTGGCTCTTTGGCTTTGTAACGGGGATGAGCACTGCCCCCTAGAGCCAGAAACGAGTAGCACATATATGTGAGGGGAACCTTTAACTTTACCTGTCATTGTCTCTTTTACCTCATCTTCTATTTTTAGGCTTAACAAGAAGTTATGTAATTTCTTTATTAACTTTTCATCTACCCCAACATTATTTGAGCAAATATTTTTGCTCTTTATAAAAGCCATATGTCTTACCATCTTTTTCACATCTCAATTATATTTTCATATGTGGTCACCATGATAGGTTCACACCTTGATTTTGCAATTTTTGTTTTGTTTTAAGTCCCACTTACACTTTCAAAATGTTTTTGTATGTTAAGATTTACTACATTTGGATGAATAAATGCTTCCATTGTTGAGAGCCAAATTGGGATTTTCATGTAGATTTTTGCTTTCACATTTTTCCATATCTGGAGCAGAGCATTTCTTATATAGTGTCTTTGAAAATATCTATGAATTTTATTTTTATCATACCATAGAAAAGCATGCCTTCCTAACTGAAGGTCGTGACTCTCCAAAACCAATAATCTTCTGTGTCTACGAATTATCCAGTCTCTCACCCATGTTAATATAGAAGCTTGATTATAAAGCTACCAATCTGGTAGTCCAAAGCTCCCACTGTTCTTAGATTCTTCCAACATTTTCAGTCTAATTCTTGCTTTTTCCCCCTGCCAAACAAATTTTACAATTGTTGTGTTTAGTTCATTATTTTTTTTCCTATTTTTATGGGGATCGTTTTTATCTATATTTTTATTTGGTTGCTACTGTGTTTTCAATTTATGCTTTTAAGAAAACTGATTAAAAAAAAAGAATAATAGACTTTCTCAGGATTATCTGTCCTCATCTTGGTTCTTCAGTCTTTCAACTGTGTACCCATTACTATTGTAATTGATTGATCCCTATTTGCTGCTTGTTTTCTTCTCTTTCATTCACCTTTCCCAGTATTATGGTCTTCTCAAGAAAAAGTTCATATGCAGCAGGCACAACTACTACATCAGTGTAGGCCTGTGATGACAAACCTATGGCACACGTGCCACAGGTGGCATGCAGAACCATTTGTTCCGGCACATGAGCTTCAGGGAAACTTACCTCACTGCGCCTATACGTGCCTCACAGCTGATTTTCAGCTACTTTGAGGCCTTTTTTGACCTTCCAGAAGCTTGAGGAAGGCTTCTGCAGGCTTTGCAGGCTAAAAACTAGCCCCGTTTCTTCACTTCCTGTTTTTTCAAAAATACCGTACAGAGTACCACAAGGTTTATTCCAGGGGCATCTATTTCTCAATACTGTTACTTCACTAATTCATAAAAAATTAAAAATTCATTTTGTTAATGATTTGGATGCTGCAGTGGAGGAATTGGTTATCATATTTGCAAATGATATATTCAGAATTGGGCAGGAAAGCTACTATCCTAAAAGAAATACAATTCAAAACAATTTTGATAGAGTAAGGGTCTGAAAATAAACAAATGAAATTAAAAATAGACAAGTGCTGAATTCTTCATGCAGAACACAAAAGTCAGTAAGGCATACTCTGATTAAATGTTAATCCTGATAGTATGAACAGTTTGACAGTGGAACTTTTCACCTGGAATGGGAGTTTGGCTTTCCATCGTGCCAAGGAGTCCCTTTCTGGAGGAGGTAGAAAGCTCTCTTTCTACCAGTGGTGGGATTCAACTTTTTTTTACTACTGGTTCTGTGGGCGTGACTTGGTGGGCATGGCAGGGGAAGGATACTGTAAAATCTCCAGTCAGAGGTGGGATTTGCTGGTTCTCCGAACTACTCAATATTTCTACTACTGGTTCTCCAGAATTGGTCAGAACCTGCTGAATACCACCTCTGCTATCTAGGGTTCTTTCATTTGATTCCTGCACTGAGCAAAGTGTTGAACTTGATGGCTTAAGCAGCCTCTTTCTTCTTTATGATTCTACAAAGAGTAAAGCTTGGAGCAATGTCTGGGAATTTGGCGCTCATATGTAGTTCACAGTCTACCATTGCTTACTGTACAGTGCATCAGAGATCTATCCTGACTTTATAAAGTTTGGGGCAGGAATCTTACCTGGAATCAATCCAGAGAGCCCGAGATTGAATCTGGAGAAGTTTGTATGCGAGCTATACATTGTACAATTAAGCAATGGTGGCAGCTTGAAGAACAGTACAAGCATTTATCTGCAAGTAGCCGCCAACAGCAATCACTTCTAACCAATATTTAAAAGTCCTAAATCTACTGTTTGTTAGACAAATGAAAACAATCCAAGAAGAGTTGTTTGCATTTTCACAGCAAACCTTCGGCACATGTTACAGCTTTGCTCCTATTGCCAATAAAAACAGCTGCTTAATGCAGAAACAAACACACATTATTTATGACAGCTTTGGGCTCAGCTGCAAGCCTCAGTAATTCAAAGAGAGCCATCTAAACTGTTGGCAACACTGCAGCATACCATTCTAGAGAAGTAACGCTTGGACACAACTTTTGTCTCCGGTCTCGGAGGCACATTCTGAATTGGAGTGCCCTGGGTGTTGTAAAATCAAGATTCCGTATCCAAGGGACAACAAATTACTAAACCTAGGGGAGATACTATTTCGAAATGGAGTTTAACAATTTAACTCCATGGATATAATGTTTCAGGAGAGGTCATGCTGGACATTAAAGGCTCTTCTGGGCCATTTCGCCTGGTGGTTCTTGGTCTTCATTAAAGCATTCTATGATGTCAATGTAGAAGCTGTATCCCAAATGGGGGGAATAATGGCCCCAAAACATAAAGTTCTGCTGTATCCAACCTGTATTCTGTTTTTTTATATGCCTGTGGATATATTTCTAGGCACACAGCATTGTTCATCTCCCCATAGATATGTCAAACTTTGTTTTAAAATTAAACTAATAAGTACTGCAAGGAGTCCTGCAGGGCAAAGGATTCGAGCAGTTTTATTTCTTTTCACTGCTATGAGTTACTTATAAAATTGAAAAGGCAGTATTAAAATCAATCAATCAAACAAACAAAAATCTCTCATGTGTATTTGTCTATCTCTATCTCTATCATCTATCTATCTATCTGTCTGTCTGTCTGTCTGTCTGTCTGTCTATCTATCTATCTATCTATCTATCTATCTATCTATCTATCTATCTATCTATCTATCTATCTATCTATCTATCATTTATCTATTTATCTAGCTCCCTAGCCAGTCAAATAGCTAGCTATAATCTTAATCTACCTACTTACCTACCTACCGGGATATCTTTCTATCGGAACTATATGACACTTATAGTTCTTATTTGGAAAGAGGCCTTAACTATCTGGATATTTCACTGTACTTTGTTTTGATGGTGATTTATATTCCCTGTTTTACATTTAATGCTTCTAACTGCTGATTTCTTTTAAATGTTTCTGTAATGCTCTTTTCATGCAGCTGCTTTTGTGGTGTTATACATTTGAAACTGCACTGAGATTTCTCTCTCTAAAGTCAGCTCACATATATTTTAAATAAAACTTTGCTATGAAAGAAGGCTTTGCTTTTCTCTGACCTGCATCCTCCCTCTGGACATTTGCCACAGTAACAAATTAATTCTTTGCTCTTTTAATTCCCAAAACTCATTCATATTATTTATCCTTTTTTAATGCTTGAAGTAAGAGCCAAGGAGTTCAGAAAGTACAGTTTTAAGTGAGAAAATAACTTAATATTGACCAACTTTTCATTTGCCTAATAAATAAATACCCTATGGAAACCACAAACATCTGTATCTGTATATTTTTAAGAAACCATGATAAGTTTAGCAGCAGTCTTTGATAATATCAACTGTGAGAGATTGTGAAGGAAACTGAGGACAATAGCCCTTGTCTTGAATGTTTAAGATGGTTTTCCATAGGAAGGAAAAGTGGAAGCAGGGTAATTGTCAGCTGATTTCCACTGTTATGGCTGTTGAGTCAGGAAAGGAAGCTTTCTTTTTACGCAGGCAGTTCCCAGTGATCCTTAGTCACTTCCCAATTGCACCACAGCAACTCATTTTAGATAGAGTTGAAAGCATTTGGAAATTCCAGCTTATCCAAAAGGATCTATGACAATTCGCCACAGCAACTCACCATGGCCATCTCACCATAGCCAACTTACCACGCCTACGGGACAACTTGCCCCAGGCAAGTCACTGTGAGACAACTTGCTGTGGGATGAGAGTAACACTAATATTGAAAAAATGGTGGAACAGAATCCTTAAAGAAAGGATGCAAAGGAAGGGGCAAAATGAAATGTGAATGACAAACATGAAAATAATTTTTATTTATTTTAAATAATTGAATTGAATAACTCAATTTACTCAGTACTCATGAACATGTTCGCTGGGATCAAATTCACACGCAAAGAGGAAATAACAAGAGACTACCATTATTCAATGTCGATATAAGGAGACTAGAAAATGGAGAACTAGAAACCCATGTCTACCGCAAACCCTCACATATGGACCAGATTCTCAGCTTCACAAGCAGCCACCCCATCGCCATTTCCGGCTCTAGGGGGCAGTGACCGAACAGTCAGTACTGTCTGAAGACGCCTCTGTGGTCATGTGGCCAGCATGACTAAATGCCAAAGACACATGGAACACTGTTACCTTCCCACCAAAGTGGTCCCTATTTTTCTACTTGCATTTTTTACATGCTTTTGAGCTGCTAGGTTGGCAGAAGTTGGGACAAGTAACGGGAGCTCAATCCGTTATGTGGCGCTTGGGATTCCAACCGCCAAACTGCCAATCTTTCTGATGGACAAGCTCAGCGTCTTAGCACTGAGCCACTGTGGTGACAGCCAGAATCCTCCAACCCCGAGGAATAACAATGGCCCATAATTCCCTTTGTCCAATGGCTCCAGCAGGGCATCTGTGAGGGGTGTCAAAAAGTCAAGATGGCATTGCATGCCCAATGCACATAACGAAGAGACAGGGCTTTGATCTCACACTTGTGGCCATCGACCTGACCTCCCCATGGATGCTCTTGGACCACAGTGACTAGGAGAGAAACAGCCACTCTTTGCTGCAAAGCTAAAGCATTTGGGGCATGTTGCCTCAGCAAGAGTTCTATCTGCCAACGAAAGAGCCAAGCTGAGATTTTTGCCTTGTCAGTGTCCCAGGTTTAGGAGTATCTATTTCCCATTTTAATATCCCAAACAGGATTAAGATGAAAGAGCATGAATCTCTTAAAAGGTTTTCTGGATCAGAGTTTATTTATTTATTAAAACAACTCAATCCTGTCCATAGGCCAAGCCACACATTCCTGGTGGGTATAGTTTGTCTCTGGGGATCCTTTTTATGTTTTTGTTTTGTTTTGTTTGCTTTGCTTGCTTTAACCAAACAGAGGCATAAAAAGTGTAGTCTGGGATAAAACTTCAATAAAGGTAGATAGAGGAGGTTCTTAAACCTCTTCCGCCCCCTCAACAATTATTCTGCTAAAAAATCATTCCATAAGGCTTTTTTCCCAATGAAGCTTGGAGTGGATGGACTTTTACAATTGCTGTTCTCATTGTTGCTGTGACTATTATTGTTTCCATTTTTTAATGTAGCATTTGGGGGAAAAAATATAAGAATAGTATTCCTGGGCTCTTTCAGATCAGTGCCAAGTCATGGTTTATTAATATAGGTTAGGACAGCTTTCACAAACAAGAGGTCTTTTCTAGCCCTGCCTTGAGCTGCTAGGACATTTTGAAGACATCCTGTAAGTGCATTTTCCTCTGTCCTCCACTCACATTTGTCTTTCAGTGGGGATGTGTGTATTCTTTCCTTCCCTTGCATATTTAAGGTCTTCCAGTCAACTATTTAAATCAGATTGTTCACATTGCATACCCATCAGTGGTGGGATTCAAATTTTTTTACTACCGGTTCTGTAGGTGTGGCTTGGTGGGTGTGGTGTAGCCTGGTGGGCATGGCAGGGAAGGATTCTGTCAAATCCCCATTCCCTCCCCACTGCTGGGAGAAGGTTACTTCAAAATCCCCATTCCCTCCCCACTCCAGTAAGGACGAAAGGTCAAGACAAGAGGACACGTCCCGTTGTTTTCTTCTGGGTCGGTTAGTCGACCCTGAGTCCTCCGAGATGGGGGTGGGGCCTGTCAGAGGTGGTTTTTGCCAGTTCTCCAAACTACTCAAAATTTCCACTACCAGTTCTCCAGAACAGGTTCGAACCTGATGAATACCACCTCTGATACCCATTACGTACAATTTACTGGCTACCCTAATGATTCCACTACAATCCAGTAGATGGACTAATCTCAGTATGATCCCCCCAGATATTCTTCCATGCTGCTGAAAAATCCATTGATATTCCGGACATTCAATTCCAACAAGGTGATCCACGAGGTGTTTGCACTTTTCTCCATAATCCACTCAAAGTTCAGACTTCCAACCTCTATCCTACACAGAGACAGAAGAAAAAATAAATTTGCTGCTAGCATGTTATTTCTCTCCATTTGTGCATGGAGTGGGGGTGGGGGTGTAGGGTGAGGCCTTATCAGCTCCATATCTTCTCTTGTTCAGATGAAATGGAGGAGGACTTGTGGACAGGCAGCAGGGACAATTGCTGATTAATTAGCTTGGTCAGCAAGCATTCACTGCCAGTTGAAATGATCAGAACATGGTGTTATGGATGTCAGAGCAATAAGGGGGAAAGATAGCTATTCTATTGTTCAACATGTCTTGGATAATGGTGTGCATTAGTCTTCTAGAAATTTTGGTTCTGTTTTCCCCTCTGGTTTAGCAGTTTATCTCCAAAGCTATGAACTGTTGGAAATTCAGTTTTCTTATTGACCTGGCTTACAAGTCATAGTTTGGCAAATTTGGATGTAGCATTGCATTTGCTGTTAAATCAAAAACCAGGAGGCCACACGTGTGAGAGAAGGAGGGAACATAAGGCTTACAAATTGTGCTTTGACTATTTGCCAACCCACTTCTTGAGTTACAAAAACTAAAAACTTTTAGAAATCTAAAAATGTTATGCTGGCATTTGTCTCCTGCAAAGCAGTTCCTACGTGGCTTTTGTATATTTTGCTTGGAAATATTCTGTCTTTTAGATCTCCTTTGCATGAGATATGGGACTACACAACACAGCTGTTGATACAGTTGTATAGAGGAATTATTGAATTTGTCATTTGGACTTCTATAACTGTCTGGTTTGGTACAAACCAGGAACCAAACAGGACAAGTACAGACTTCAATTGCTAGTTAGGACTACAGTAAAAAAAAAAATTGCAACCAACCTGCCTTCCACTGAGGATCTGAACACTGCACAAACCAGAAAGAGGGATGAGAAAATATCTACAGACACCACCACCCCTCAATCTGGGACATAAACTAGTTCAACTCCCTTCCTCAGGATACCAATATAAGGCATTACATGCCAAAACAACTAGACACAGAGACAGTTACTATTTTACCATTATCCTTCATGTCTTTCCTACCATGTTTTCCCGAAAATAAGACCTGGTCTTTTCTGTTTTTGGGCTCCAAAAAAAGCACTAGGGTTTATTTTCAGGGAAACACAATTTTCGGGTGATCAGCCCAGCTGGGTGCCCCCCCCCAGCAGACACACAAGATATGAAGATGAGCCTCCCATGGCTGCCCACCCGCTCCAACCCACCGACTCTTGGCTTTCCCACTCCTGCCTTCCCCCCATGCCTCTGCCTCCGTCTGCTCCCACTGTTATTGCGCAAAGACATTCTTCCCTTGGCCACCAGCTGCTCCAGCCTGTGCGGCGCATCCAGATCACATGCCTTCCCCCCACCTCTGCTTCTGCCTACTGTTTGGACATGTAATCAACTCACCTGCAGCTACTGCCAAGCACCATCATCCCGGGCGCAGTTACTGCCTCCTGTGCTGGCCATGCCCAACCCCGCCTTCACTAGGGTTTATTTTTAGGGTAGGGCTTACATTAGATGCATGCTTCAAAATCAGGCTAGGGCTTATTTTCGGGGAAATATGGTGTATTACCTTCTCCTATTGGTATGAGTAGATTACTTTGTTGTTTGTTTGTATACTGAGAGCTTATGCATTAGAGACAAATTCCTTGTGCTCTCCTATCACCTTTGAACACTAAAGAATATTCTATTATATTCTACATGGAGAAAAAGTACTGTGTGCCACCCCTGGAGCAGCAAAAGTTCCATACGTCTGTGTAGCCAGGCATAAAATCATTCATGCACTTCAATTGCAGTCATCAGAAATCTGTGACTTCCTTGCAGGATACTTCTTAGGTAAATATGTCCAAATCCAACGCAACACGCTTGTTCTTTGCTTTCAAAAATCCCCATTTATTTTGCAATGTTTGGGCTCTCTTCCACTGTTCAACATATTTATTGCTTTGCATGGTTCAAGCCTAAGCCCTGGCATTGAAGAGGACTCAGGTTAAGCTTTGAAAACATTGTCTCGCCAAGCTTGCCCATAAACTTTTAAGGATCTGGATTATTCTGCTAGAACTGAATGCCTTTGTTCATTTCTTTAGTACATTTAGAACAGACCTCATCCAGGAAAAGATAGAAGAACAGAAGGTTGATCTGACCTCGGCAGTGTTTTCTGAAGTCTTTATGGCTTGGATGTGGCTTCTGCTGTTAGCTTATATATTCCACTCTTCCCAAAGGTCTCTTTAGAATTTTCAGGCTATTGCCAAAGTCTCTTTTGCTGTTTAATGTGATCACAAAGACCAGACTGATTGCGTTTCTTTAACATTAATATTAGCAGCCAGTAAGTATATACAACTGTGTGTGCGTGTCTAGAGAAACAGTATACAAAATTAAGAATTCAGATTAGAGATGAAACTACTAGGGAATCCTATGAAGCTTCTTTGCATAGTTTTACTGATTTGCTTAATCAGTTCTGCTTTCAGACGAAAAGAAAAAATATTCAGGGATTGAAGCCGCACTCTGGGACTGTTGTACCGTTATCCTTACGCAGCAAACCTCAAGAGTTATGCAAGGCTAAAACTGCATTATTTTCAAGCTGTTTTTCACAAGGCAAAAGGAGTAGAAATGTTTTTCCATTAAGAAGTTTTCTTCTAGTGATTATATATAGCTCTGCAATAGAGGCATACCGGAATACCACTGTAGTCTACATTTAATGGAAATAGTCTACATTTCAGATTGAAAATATTTAATTGAAAAGCAGGAATATGGATCTCTCTGATGCTGGAAATCCATTCAAGAAATGGATTCCTCTTGAATGTGCAATTGCAGGAAATTCCAAGAAAGGAAACTAAGAAAGACTAATATTCATTGAAGCTTTTCCTGAAGTTTTGTTATCATGGTTATTTTCTTCATTGTCAATTCCACTCCATTCTATTTTAAAGCTCCTTTTTTCCCCCTGTTGAATCTGTACAGTCCTCTTACATATCATTTGCCAGATATCCCATTTAAAAGTTTCAAGTTTTCCACCAGTTACAACTGCTGGACTGTGAATAAAGGCAATGAGTATATTTCATTTCATTTTATTATTGTAATATTTTATTGGATTTACAAGCTACTCAACTCCCAATGACTCTGGGCAGCTTACATTTCAACAGCAGGAAGCAATAAAATGAATGAAAATAAGATATATATATATATATATGCAGAACAGACAACTCAACCCATAAAAAAGTAGCAGAAGTTTTGAAAGTTATCCTTAAAGGCTAAGAGAAAAGCCAGGTTTTTAAAGACTGTTGGAAAAACTGAAGGATGACAGCCATGCAGATGTCTTGGGGGCGGTGTGTTTATATCCCAAAGACTAAGGAGAAATTTCCTGACAATGAAAACAATTAATCAGTGGAATGACTTGCCTTCAGAAGTTGTGGATGCTCCAACAATGGAGGTTTTTAAGAAGAGATTGGACACCCATTTGTCCAGAATGCTTGAGCAGTAGAAGACCTCCAAGATCACTTCCAACCCTTTTATTCTATGTTGTAAGGCATTAAAGAAATATATTGGTGACAACAATTTCTATATTCATGAAAATAATATTAGATATATATTCAGGGGTGGGATTCAACCGATGTTATTACTGGTTCGGTGACTACATTTTGCGCATGCGCTTGAACAAACCTTAAGCTGTGCCACCCAGATAGCTGATAAGCACTGCACGCAGGTGTGCAGCATTTGAAAAGCCTCTTTTTTCCTGCTTTTTCAACCTCTGCTGTGCAAAGCAGCTGAAATTTAAAAAGCAGAAAATAAAGGACAGGTAAGAGCTAGGGTGGGCAGGTGGGCCAAACAGTAGCAGACACAGGACTGGTTCAGTGTCTGCTGCTATTCAGAGCTACTGGTTCTATAGAGCCAGGCAGAACTGGTAGCATCCTATCCCTGTATATATTATGCTGGAAAATGATGGCAAAAAACCCTATGGGGTTTAATATTGGTGCAAACAAAAATGCAAATGTTTTGTGAGGTTGCACCAAATTGTGGCATTCAACAAAATTTCTCAGGTTTGGGGAACCACACTTCTCACTTACATACACACAAAAACAGACACTAAGTTGAATTCACGTTGATTCATGACATCTCTCTAACACAGAGGTCTCCAACCTTGGCAACTTTAAGACTTATGGACAAAACTCCCAGAGTTCCTCAGCCAACAAGCTGGCTGAGGAACTCTGGGAGTTGAAGTCTATAAGTCTTAAAGTTGCCAAGGTTAGAGACTCCTGCTCTAACACAGAGAGAGCTTTTAGTAAGTGCCCTAATCTATATATTGAAAGATGCCAAATAGCCATGATATGATAATGCCTAAAGAGTAGAACAATGCTAAAGTTAGGGGATTGCTACAAGGATATCTTGTTGCCAAATTTGACATCTCCTCCCTGATATTCTGCAGAATTTTCCACCCTTAGAATAACTGGGTAGCTCATTATTATTTAAGACACTTATTTCTATTTTTTTTTGCTCCTGGTTGTGCTGTTTGGGAATGTAATGATGGGAATTGTAATCAAACACTTTAGGGCAGGCAAGTTTGGGAAGGCAGATCTTTTATATATCAACTGGGATTGGCTGCCACTTTCCTGGTGCAGTGTTACATGGGAAGTGGCATGGAAAGCAGGGATGGGATTCTACCGGTTCGGACTGGTTCTGTGGAACCGGTTGTCATGATTCTGCCCAGTTTGGAGAACCAGCAAATCATGCCCTTGGTTGGCCCTGCCCCTCTCTGCCCGCCTCTCCCCTCCCCACCCAGTCAGTCCTTAAGGTATTTCTTTTTTCCCCCCTCCTGATGTTGCAACAAATCTACGAAGGTTTAGTCCTGTGTTCTGGTGTTTTCCAACCTCTCATGTCCAAAATAAACACGTGTAAGGTTCAGAGCATTCGCATGGCGAATTCTGAACTCCTGGGAAGCCTTATTGGAGCAAAAATGCCCCTCCTGAGGCCCAGGAGGCAAAAAAAATCATGAGGGGGGTGCTGGAAAAGAAGAAGCCATGCCCACCCAGTCACATGGCCACACCTACCTAGCCACGCCCACAGAATTGGTTGTTAAAAAATTTGAATCCCATCCCTGATGGAAAGCCAAATGTTTGAAGAAGAGAGAAAGAGAGTGGGGGAAAGAATAGAAGGTCAGAACCAGAGAGAATATTATTGGCTCCAGAAATTTGACAGCAAAATTTTTTGTTGTTTGAGCAGATCATCGTTGAGAAGATGGGATTTGGTTTCCCATCCCAGTTCAACTGAAGCCCACCTTTCAAAAACTTCAAAATTGATGGCAGATTTTCCCATGTAAGGATAAAAACCTGCAGGAAATGACATTTCATTCCAATCCCTGATCCCTTCTTTTTGGTCCTTCACACTTTGCATTCAAGCGCTGGATCCATTCTTTTCCAGAGCTGGCGAGGAAGTGAAACTTTGAAGCTTCTCTGCAAAACATTTCCACAGAATCTTCCAAATGAAGAAAACCAGGTCATGGTTGTCCCAAATGTGCTTTTTCAAAAGGCAACTGGACTTTGTTTTTCCTTGAATCACTTCTTGTCTAAGAAGCTTCTTCAATTCTTGAGCAGCAACTTCTTGGATGGGAAGCAAAACATCTTCAAGGAAAATCAGAGAAGGTCCAGTTGCTTTTTGATAAAACACCTTTGGGACAATCATGACCTGGATGACTGAGAATCTCCAGACATGTTCAGTGGTGGGATTCAAATTTTTTTACTACTGGTTCTGTGGGTGTGGCTTGGTGGGCATGGTGTGGCATGGCAAAAATAACCACGTTATTTTTAAATGAGCAAAATAACTATTCAGCATGTTCTGACCAGTTCTGGAGAACCAGTAGTGGAAATTTTGAGTAGTTCAGAGAACTGGCAAATACCTCTGACTGGCCCGCCCCCATCTACTCTCTGCCTCCCAAGTCCCAGCTGATTGGTTGGGTCTTCTTTTGTTGCCCTGTACAGGAGAACTGAGCTGGAAACGTCCAATCACCCCACCCCTCCCTTACCCTAAAACGTCATAGGAAAGGGACGGTACGGGTGGTTCGGATGCCACACCATGCCCACCAAGCCACACCCACAGAACCAGTAGTAAAAAAATTTGAATCCCACCACTGAAAATAACTAAACCTGCTATTGGGTCCTCCAAGACATAGTGAATAGCCTTTAGAAAAACAGGTGAAGCAGCCCTTGCAACATGCCCCACCCCAGGCTTTGCTCTTCATCACAGCTTTTTTGATTAATTATGGGAAACTCTGCTAAAAGAAACACTTGGTATTCTGAATGGGAGAGAATATTTCTGTACAAAGTGTTTGGTAGGGAGATTCTTATAACAGCCTTTGCCAAGGTGTCCTCAACATTGGAAAATTACTGGGGGCCATTTCCAGTTTAGAGTCCTCTCAGGACACCCCAGTCAATCTCTCCATCCAGGCTGGAGCAAGCTTGCTTGATAT
Source organism: Laticauda laticaudata (assembly GCA_004320025.1). Lineage (NCBI taxonomy): Eukaryota > Metazoa > Chordata > Lepidosauria > Squamata > Elapidae > Laticauda > Laticauda laticaudata. The sequence goes on along the minus strand of BHFT01005571.1, from coordinate 22,293 downwards.
TCATTGCAGCTAGCAAAATACAACTTGATCTTTATTAAACAGCAACAAGCATTAAACAAACATTAAACACTTCACTGGCAAAATGGGACACAAAGCAGGGAAAAGAGTAAGACACGAATAGGCAAGAGTTGATATTATCTCTATCTAAAAGTTCAGAACTTTCTGGAGCCTCTGGAAACAAAATAGTTATTCGCATGTCTGTTCCCAAAGGTTTATTATAACTTTAACCTTTTTGTATATGTAATAGCAGCAGAATAAGAGATGGGAAATTGAACTCCAGTGATCCCTCCTCTGTTCTACACAATGGAAAATGATTATTTAGTTAGCATATGACAATGATACAATTAGGCAGGAGATTACAATGTTAGTACATATTAGTTATTTGGCTGCTGAAGGATGCTAGCCCATTTAGTTCATTCTTTTTTTTTTAATAAATAACCTTTATTGAAAATTTAAAACATAAAAATACAAAATACAATACAGATATTTAAAATGAAAGTGTTGTGCATATTACAATCCATTTTGACAGTGCTTACATTTCAATTGTTATTCCAGTGCATATTTTATACTCCTAATTGTTCATATACCTCTATCTTTCTAAGCTATATATTCTTTATTTATTTGATTGATTATTTCTATTATTTTTCCAGTGATACCAATTTTCCCAAACTGTATAATAATCTGAGTCTTCCTTCTCTTTTAATTCTAATGTAAGTTTGTCCATTTCTGTGCAATTGAAAATCTTTTGGATAATTAAGCTATGTGTCGGCATAGAATCTCCTTTCCAACATTGTGCAAGTACTAATCCCACTGCTGTTATTATATGCAGGATTAGATATTTTATATTTTTCATATAATTCCCTTTGATAATTCTCAGGAGAAATATTTCTGCTTTCAAATCTATTTGGACTTTCTTAATTCCTTTAACTATTTTTGTATTTTGGTCCAATATTTCTCAATTTTTGGACATAGCCACCATATGTGAAAGAAGGTACCCTATGATTGCTTACATTTCCAGCAATTTGGGCTTAAATTAGGATATATTTTAGCCAATCTCAAGGGGGATAGATACCACCAGTAGCACATTTTATACTGGTTTTCTTTATATGCCACAGATTTTGTTATCGTATAATTTTTTTCCAGATCTTTTCCCAGTCCTCAATTTAGTTCACTCTCAGTGTTTATCCATGGTGTACCTCAGGGAGCGAACTAGCTCCACACCAGAAAGATGAGTGGCATCCTGCAGCAACATCTGGGGCTTTCTCTCGCCACCAATGTTGCCTTGCAGATGGGTGTTACATCCAAACAGTTCCAGCACTGTCCACATGAAATGCTGCTACATTTCCCACTAAAGTGGTATCTATTTATCTATTTGCATTTTACATGCTTTCAAATTGCTCAGTGGGCTGAAGCTGAGGCAAGTGATAGGAGCTCACTCAGCCATGTGGTGCCACGACTCAAACCAACAGAGCAGAGACCATCTCCAGCATCTTTAAGCCATTGAGCCACCATGCCTCTTTTAGGAGAAAAGAAAACCAATTTGATAGATGAATAACATACCTGATACTCAAGATTATACTGGCTCTCATCCTCTGCATCCAGTTTGTACTTAAAGGCTAGGTCCCACTGGCCGACGGACGCAAAACGTATGCATAAAGGACACAGCAGACGAGAAAATTTTTGGGGGTGGCTCCATCCGTTGTCATCCACTCCAAAAAGTGGCAAAAATTTGCATAAACAGAACAAAAAAGAATGAAAAAGAACGGACGTGGGTAGTATGTAGTGGGGATGTTAAACGGATGTTCATAGGAAGCCTAGCGGATGAAAGTGGATGGAAGCGGATGACACCTCCGAAGGGGTTCCGGGGGAGAATTTTTGAAGCAGATGCATAACGGATGAAGTGGATGCATCACGTACGCCTAAAGGAAAGAAAGGGGATGCTGTGCGGATGTATATCGGATGCAAACGCATCCTTTCTATTTCCGTGCTACTAACGATGTACAGACGTTCCATGTACCCTTCCTTTTCTCCCTCTTTCCATTTTCAGCTGCAGTGGATGTGAGTTGCGAGGATGCCCAGAGGATGTAGAGAGGATACAGCGGACGTTTAACAGATGATAAATGGACATAGAACTTTTGTTGCTCGTATGTCGCGGATTTACATCATACACAGCGGAAAGTTCATCCGTTCACAAAGTTTTGTGCAGCTCAAAACTTCTTGAGTGGATGAAATCGCAGTGGATGGATCCTTGACGGATAGAGCATATGAAACACGTATGCAGTGAGTACACAACGGATGCATAGCGTTTTCCAATGGATGGCAAGCTTTTTTTAACGTTTTACATCCTCTTTGCATCCGTAAGTGCAGTGGGACAGGGCCTTAAGTGTATCTGGAAGGCATCAGGTTGGGGAATTCATTGAGATGGGATGTCACAATTGCAGATCTGTCATTAATTTCTGTCTTTGTCACTTGATGACTCCAGACATCTTTTGACAACACTTGGACAGGAACACAAATAAACAGAGTTGTTCCTGATCTGGATTCTCAAGCCATGTTGGCTTTGGTGTATGTTTGCTATTGTTTTATATGTATATATTGACTGTATCCCTTCTTGGGATGGTTTTGCTATTGTTTTATGTGTACTTTGCTGGCCTTGACTATCCTCCTGTGGGTAGCCAAGGACAGAAAGGACTTCTTTGCCATCTGAAATGACTTGATTGACCTTGGATCTAAAGCAACAAGATGCTGTTGGCCAAGCAAATGCCAATAGCTAGCAGCCATCAGCTTCCACCCAATTCAAGTTAGGAAACATAGGTGGCTACAGCTACAGCTGGAAGCCAGACATGTTTTCATCAGCAGGATTAAAGTCATTATTTAAAAATGTGCCTGCAGTTGCATCCTTATATCAATGTCTTTACTGCACTCATCTCAGTGGAATGTATTCATATCTGTGGAATTAGCGTCTCTATTTATATTAGCATTTTTTTTAAAAAAAGGAACAATTTGGTGAAAGAAGAAAATCAGCCCACTGACTCTGAGGGTTTCCTTCCTCCCAGACTCTTCACTGGTAACATCACACATGGATCAAAATAGCACAGAATAAGGTAGAAAAACAGAGTCGGAAGAAACCTTGGAGGTCTTCTAATCCAACCCCTTGTTCAAAGCAGGAAACCTCATACCTTTGTAGACAAATGGTTATCCAATCTATTCTTAAAAACTTCCAGTGATGGACCAGCACCCACAATTTCTGGAGGGAAGCCATTCCATTGATTGTTCTCCCTGTCAGGAAATTTTTCCTAAATTTTAGGTTGGATCTCTCATTAATGGTCCTCCACCCATTGCTTCTTGTCCTGCTCTTAGTTGGCTTTGGAGAATAGGTCACCACACTTCTCTGTGACAGCTCCTCAAGCACTGGAAGACTACTATCATATCCCCTCTAATCCTCTTCATTATGGTAGACATACTTAGCTCCCTCAACCATTCATCGTACAGTATAGCCTCCAGGTATCCTTCTGGGTTCAGTTCCAAGTGGGGAAGAAGACACTAGAAACATGGAGGCTGTTTGGAAAGATGGTTTAATGGTGGACAGGACCACATGGCTTGAAGCTCCAGAGTGAAAAGGATGATTGCATGCTTCAAGATGTTGGGTGAAGGAAAAGAGAAGGGCTGAGATGCGGAAAGTCCCTTATATACCATCTGTTGGTCCCCACCTTAGTGTTTCCTGTTCCTGTGTAAGAAATGTATCCCACTGGCTGTCAGACTCTCAGGGGCAGGGTCTTAGCTAACTTTGTAGGCTTTGTCTGGATCAAATGTGTGCTGGCTGATGCAATCTTCCCAGGCCAGGTGGTGAGATGGGTAGAGGGCTTTGTTATGTGAAATATTCTGGCCCAGGCCTTAATGGCCCTCCCATTAACAAAGGTGTGTGGGGGGTGAGCTTCTGCTTCTGAGGTGAGTTTCTGCTTTTGAGTTTCTACTTCTCCTTTTAGGGGAAATATTCTGCCTTTTTAATATTTCTTAGGATATTTCATTTTTCTAGGAGAGGGGTGGGTGCTAACTTCCGGCAGTGCTGGCCAGAACTGGACACAGTACTCCAAATATGGTCCCTCCAGTGCAGTGAAGGGCTTGGTTTGGGGCAAGGAGGATCAATTTGGATCTGATAAAAGGTAAAGGTTCCCCTCGCACACACGTGCTAGTCGTTTCCAGCTCTAGGTTGGCAGAAGCTGGGACAAGTAATGGGAGCTCACTCTGTTGCATGGTGCTAGGGATTTGAACCGCCGAACTGCCGAACTTTCTGATCGACAAGCTCAGCATCTTAGCCACTGAGCCACCTTTTGGATCTGATAGGATTAGGCAAAGAGAGGAGAATTTTTCAACCTGTTTATTAAATTTCAGCAGAGGAGAAAATACAAAAAAGCAAGAAAAGAGGGATTACGGAAAAAAGAGATGAAAGAAAAAATAAAATCAAAGAGTGAAGAAAAAGAAAAAAGAGGGGAAAGGGGAAAAAGGAATAACTTCCAAGTTTCGTTGGTAAAGATACAAATCCAAACTATATTAGCCTATTAATAATATAGATAGTTACTCAGTTACGACCAATCACATAGCGAGGTTGCAAAGTTATGATGGACTCTGAAAAAGGTACTTACAACCCAGAGACAAAGTTCCAACAGTTGCCCTCCCCCCCAATCATAGGATCACATTTTGGCACTCAGCAAATGGAAGTTTTTGCAGCATCTCATAGTCACATGTCTGCGATGCATGTCTGTTTGAATTCTGAAATCCCAGGACATTCCTGCTTATTTCATTTTCTGTTACTTTCTCTATTCTATGGTCCCACCAGTTCTTATTTTATTTTTTAAATGCATTTGCTAGCCATCTCGCTAAGGGCCGACTCTGGGTGTCTATTGGCAGCTGTTGCTTGCAGGCAAGCAGTAGAAAACCTTGCCATTTTCCCAGTTTTCTCTGTTGATGCGACTTTATTTTTTTCATTATTCGCTACATTCATTCAATCCATTTCTTTATTGCTATCTTAAGACCACCTTGGCTGCATTTGTTATCTCCGCTACAATTTACTTAATGCAAATTTACACAAAGTATTAGATATTTCCTCAGGCGTGGGATGGTTCGAGAGGAAGAAGCCATAAAACCTTTTTGCCTTTTGAAAATACGAAAGAGCAAATAGCACAAAGGGAAAAACAGGTTTTCCAGAAGAGATTGGACAGCCACCTGTCTTAAACGACATAGGGTCTCCTGCTTGAGCAGATGATTGGGCTAGAAGATCTCCAAGGTCCCTCCCAGCTCTGTTCTGATTGATTGAAATTCTGTTGAGTTCAGCTGTTCTTCTGGTACACTCAGTTTCTTCTTAGTTGCAAAAGAAGTTTCCAAACAATTGTGCTGCGGTCTGATCACTTGTGGAGGATTCCAGGCAGATGATAGCAAGTATTGAGATAGTACGGCTGGCCTCCTTTGCAGAGGCTTTGAAAGAGTTATTGAAGTAATGTATCCAAAACACTTTGAAAATGCAGAGAAGAACTCAGCACGCCGTATTCTTCTGGAAGACATTCAAGTCTCTCAATTCTTGGCTTCTTCTCTTTCCCCTCCTTCCTTTCCCACTGAATGGACTTTCTAAAACTGATCTTTTACAAGGAACACAAGCCCTGAGAACAGATGTTCTAGGACAGGATCTCTGTTCTGTCCCCAGAACTTCAGAGTACAAACAGTAACGCTATTAAGATACTCCTTTTCATCTCTGTCTATTTTGAGCCCTCAAATATGATATACTATTATCATCATCCCCATCATTATTTTATTCAAACTGTTTGATGTTGATTTAAACTGACCTGGGATTTAACAGCAACATAAAACAATCAGCTATCATTAGCAGCAATTTGCCTCTTTCTCTTCCTCAGTGAACCGGCCAGGCGTGTTTCTGAAAGCCTTCAATGGCTGAGAGAGTCCAGCTTTTCAGACAGGCACTTGTGACAGCTGAGCTCTGGGATGAGACTCGTTCCCAGAGGCTTCATTCATTCATTCTAAACTGTATAGCTTGCATTTCTTTTGTGAAAAACTCTTCCAAAATTCTCCTTCAAGGAAGCCAATGCAAGTGTGAAATAGATAAACAAAGGCTTGCAAAAAGAGGTGCAAGCAAATGTATTTATTCATTTATTTCTTAAATTTATATGCTGCCTGTTGGGAGGAAAATGCCTCCCGATTAGAATTCTTCCAGCCGGGAAACAACGCTTTGAAGAATAAATGGAATAACAAAGCAGAGCTGCTGGAAAGAAGTCTTTTAATGGCAAGAAACCAAGATGAGTGACATTCAGCAAAGTTTCTTGGCTAGCTAAAAAGATTGATATTCAAACGTGATTGTTACATATCCTTTCTGAGTTTTGGTCTAAAACTGGTTTTTGGTGATAGTTAATTCTGTGCTTGGTGATGTTTAATCCTGTTTATTGATGGGATAATTTTCCCTATTCAACTTTGTCTGGAAGGAAGAAGGTTAATCTCTGTTCCTGAAAGGCAGCAGGGTTGAGAAATCTAATTCCTGTGTTTATTTGTTCTGGTAATTGATTTAACAAGCAACAGCTACCATGTTTGCTCTTTTGCTACAATCTAGTACTAATTGCATTTTTGTAGTTAGGTTTATCTCAAGTGTTGAGCTTGCTTGAGGTGTGAGCTCTGCCAATGAGCCAGACAGGGCTTTTCTTCCCTTGTGTAAATGGTTATTTTCCTGTCCCATGCTCCTGAATGCTTCCAAACAGCTCAGGACTGGCAAGCTGCCCCCTTAAGGGAATGCTTCATTCCTAAACCAACTATATACTGTCTCAGCACAGTTATGATTTAATTATGTGTATTGTGTTTGGATTATTTGCTGCCTCCTGGTTTCTTCTTCTATATGGGGAGGGGGTTCTTCCTTCACACCCATCTCACTATCAAGCAATTCTGGAAGGTTGATACACTCTTGCAGACTTCATATACACCTAGCATTTTGGACCCAGATCAAAGTTAAAGAACGAGGCTGCCATATGGGCATCCTTACTTGCATGCGAGAGAAGAAATGCTCTGTGGAAAAAGAAGCACAATCTAATGGAGAGGCACTGACTTACACGCCTTCCCAGCCAGGTTGCATTATTACAAGACAGTCACTGGATGTGAGTTACTTGTGTTGGTGCCATTGGAGATGTTGGGTTTCCAAAGGGCCTGGCCTTTTTAAGAATTGGGTTCAATGCATCTGCCAAGCACCAGATAGGTAAACTTTAAATAGCTGGGACCCTCACTTTACATGCTTGGAACAAGCAAAGGCCAGAGGGGATGAAGCAATGTGGCAAAGAGATCGTGTAACGTTCATAGGTGGAGGCAGCTATAAAAATATGAAAGTTTTCCCTTGCCCAAATATGATTTTGCTTTTTAGCTAAGTAACAGTTTTGAAGCAGGGATGTTTTCGGAAGCAGATGACACAAATCAAGATGGCGGTAGCAACAGTGCAACTGAAGCTCTGATTTCTTTGGCTCCATCAGACCAGACCAGACCTGACCAAGAAATCAACCACACAGAAATACTAAAACTACTTTTGTTGAGACTGAGATAATAGATAATTACAAATCTGACTATGCTATATCTTCTCCAATTTATTATATTTCAGTGAATCAGGGAGGTATCTGGCTGAGCTGTTTCTGAAAATTATCTCATTGTTCTGGACTTAAAAAAATGTTTCAGCTGCTTTTGCTGAGGTAATGGTAGGTAATTAAATATGGCAATCATTATGTTCCAGCATATTTTCATCAAGGTCATCTTCCTTATTTTCCACAATGACTGTTGCTTAATCAATAGGACCTTGAAGGATTTCCATTTCACCTAAGTTCATATTGGGTATCCCAGGCAATTGTTATCTCCAAAAATTCCTTTCCAACGAGAACAGCAACATATCTGTGTAGAAAATTAGCATCCACCTTTCTCATAGAAGAATGAAATATTCTAGAAATTATTAAAAAGGCAGAATATTATACCTCCCTGGATGAGAAAAGGAGAAACATGCTCTTGGAAAGCAGCTCCCAGAATAGCTCCAGAAAGACTGGGCCATCCTATCAAAAAGACAAAAGGCCTTCAGCTCCAGGGTGATAGGATTCGCTCTCATTCAAGATCCAAACCAGGACAAAGCCATTAAGCCATGATAGGAATTGCCCAAAGCTCCTTCATTACATCACCCAGCAAGATACAACCAAGCCTGGGACACAGATAACCTCAGTTATGAATGCAAAACCCGATGGGAGTCGGACTGCAACCAATAGGATTCATTTCTTGCAAGGCCAAGTGAGGGTATGAATATATCTCACTTTCCATATGGTCAGCTACCCAGGACTTCAAACCCATGTGGTCCTGTTCACCATTAAATCATCCTTCCAAACAATCTCCATGTTTCTAGTGTCTTTCTCCCCACTTGGAACTGAACCCTGAGAGACATTTCTTCCAACACCTGTTATACCTTACTAATGCCAGAATGAATAGGAATTAAAACCAGTAGACAAGAGGTTGATGTGATGGAACATGAACTTGGAGGAGGAGAGTTCTGACAATCCAGAGCTTTCCCAGAAAGGGGCCTGGAGAAAGGAACTGTACAATCCCAAACTCGATGGGGAAGTTGAGAAGAGGTTCAGGGGAGTCCCACCCTAGAATCTTTCTGGATATATTGATTAGGTTAGAATGTTGTAGCTTTAGTTTGGCAAGATTGTGTCTGTTAGATGTAAACAAATAAAGGATTGGATTCTGTCATTTTTGGATTGGGACTGACAATCAGGATGGCAGCTTTGAGTATACCAACTTGCCCTTTGCTAATGTGCATTGTGCATGTAATACATTTAAAAGGGGTGGGACTATGTGCACTCTATTGCAACCTTAATTTTTGAGCACTTCATGGATGCCCTTGGCTGTGGGTAAAACTTATAGCTGACCACATCTGTACATAATGATGCTCTATCTCTATGAGATAGAGATTTGCTCCAAGAATATTTTTAAATAACTCCACCCTCTAAAGATAGATCGATAGAATTAGCATCTAAAATGTTTAAATTTAAAACATCAGGAACCAAAACTGAAAGGAAGGAGCTCATAAATTATTTCAGAGCAAGCTGCCCACACAGAATCCTTTATCCCTGCCAAAATCCTTTATCCCTGCCAAAAAAGATTTTGGAAGTCAGAGATACTAGATTAAACACAGATTTGTTTGGCTCATTTTTCTAAAAATCCAAATTTAACCCATCTGTATATAATACATTAAAAGTTCCTCCACAAGAGGCCACCAGGGCTGCCTCAGACATTCTGCTGGTGTGGAGAATATGAGCCATGCTCAGTTCCTTGTATGGTAGCCAAGCAAGAGTAGCTGAATCTCCTCCTTTCAATACTGCTGGATGGACATTTTCCACACTGCACTTGAAAGCAGTGGTGATGGTCATTGAAAAACCCATGCAAGCGAATAACTCCATTGCATTTCATTTCCTACATCAACATCACTTAACTAAGATAAAGTATGTAGCTAATGTATGTAGCTAACTAAGATAAAGTATGTCTGACTAATGGGAGGGCTGACCCCATCTTTGAATGAGATCCATCTACCCTGGGCCTACAAGGTAGGCCAGACCAAGGAGCAACATGTGCCTGAAAGTACTTTTATTTAGATTGGTTATATTAATAATAGAATCTTATAAGTCTGAATGTGCTTCTCCTCCTCTCTCTTTTACCTTCATGTGTATCTCTCTCTCTCTCTCTCTCTCTCTCTCTCTCTCTCTCTCTCTCTCTCTCTGTGTGTGTGTGTGTGTGTGTGNTCATGTGTATCTCTCTCTCTCTCTCTCTCTCTCTCTCTGTGTGTGTGTGTGTGTGTGTGTGTCTTTGTATGTGCCCGAGACATTTTCACCCTCTTCTTTTGTCATCTGGCCTTCTGTAATATTTCTGTCTTCATTGCCTTGGTAACAGATCTCCCCTATATTTTTCAAGGTCATCCTCTAATCCTGCATCCTTTATGTTTATATGACTCTTCTTACATTTTTTTTTTATTTTTCAGAGTTTATAATAGCAAGCCATTTTGTCAGTGTAAATCTTGCTGGTAATCTTGCATTTAGTATCGAGTAATCTTGTTTTGCTGTTTTTGAACTGAGTGATTATCTGATCCTGTTGTATGTGAAGCTGAGACAGTCATGGCAGAAATGATCAGAACAATGAACTCTGTGGTATCCTCTTTGCTGGGTTCATATTCAGGCACTCCCATTTATTCAATCTGGGACAGTGGTGGGATTCAATTTTTTTTACCATTGGTTCTGTGGGCATAGCTTGGTGGTCTTGCAGGGGAAGGATACTGTAAAATCTCCAGTCAGAGGCGGTATTTGCCAGTTTATCTAAACTACTCAAAATTTCCGCTACCGATTCTCCAGAACTGGTCAGAATCTGCTGAATACCACCTCTGAATCTGGGAATTCCAGTAGTCACAAAACAGCTATTTTTTTGTGGGGTGTGCATGGGGAGAGAAGTAATCCACCAAATTCTATCCTAATCAAAAGAGAACAACAGACATATTACAAAAATTGCAATACAGGTAGTCCTCAACTAACAACCACAGCTGAACCCAAAATTTCTGTGGCTAAGCGAGACATTTGTTAAGTGTGTTACCCCATTTTACGACCTTTCTTGCCACAGTTGTTAAGTAAATCAGTAAAGTTGTTAAATTAGTAATACGATTGTTAAGTGAATTCCCATTGACTTGGTTTGTCAGAAGGTTACCAAAAAAATGATCACATGAACCTGGGACAATGCAACCGTCATAACTATGAATCAGTTGTCAAGCATCTGAATTTTGATTAATTTTGGCTATGGAATAGAGTAGAATAGAATAGAATAGAATAGAATACTTTATTGGCCAAGTGGGGTAGGACACACAAGGAATTTGTCTTGGTGTAAATACTCTCAGTATAAAGAAAAGATACATTCGTTAAGAATCAAGAATCATAACGTACAACACTTAATGATAATCATAGGGTACAATGAGCAATCAAATCATACGAGGAAACAGTCAATATAAATCGTAAGGATACAAGCGACAAAATTACAGTCATACAGTCACAAGTGGGAGGGGACAGGTGATAAGGAGTGATGAGAAGATTAACAGTAATAGTAGTGCAGACTTTTTAATAGTTGGACAGTGTTGAGGGACTTATTTGTTTAGCAGAGTGATGGCATTCAGGAAAAAACTGTCCTTGTGCCTAGTTGTTCTGGTGTGCAGTGCTCTATAGTGTCATTTTGAGGGAAGGAGTTGAAACAGTTTGTGTCCGGGATGTGAGGGGTCTGTAAATATTTTCACAGTCCTCTTTTTGACTCATGCGGTTTACAAGTCCTCCATGGAAAGCAGGTTGGTTGTAATTGTTTTTTCTGCAGTCCTAATTATCCTCTGAAGTCTGTGTCTGTCCTGTTGGGTTGCAGAACCAAACCAGACAGTTATAGAGGTGCAGATGACAGACTTAATAACTGCTCTGTAGAACACTATCAGCAGCTCCTTGAGCAGTTTGAGCTTTCTATGGGGATGCTGCAGTGGTCATAAGTGCGAAAAACAGTCATAAGTCACTTTTTCAGTGCTGTGTAACTTTGAACAGTCATTAAATAGATTGTTGTAAGTTAAGGACTAACTGTAATGACAATCTCCATGTTCTCCATGATGAGTAAATATATTTGCTGAGGGGCCACTTTGACTAAAATTGACTGCTTTCTCATGATCCTTCTTTCCTTCCTTCTTCCTTCCTTCCCTCTCCCCCTCACCAATTTGATTTAATGTCACATTGTCCTCCATGGCTTTAAGCACATGTCACCAATTTTGGATGTTACACCATCTGCAACCTGTAAAAACCAACTTCCCTGGGAGGTGCACTCAAAAGAATAATTGATAGATTTTATTGGAGGCAGTCTAAGCTCAACTGATTTTATTCATAATATAGAAAATAACAGACATCAAACTAGATTGATTCTGTGGTAAAGTTCCAACACGCTTAATTGAACACAACAATTTACATAATAAATGAAGCAGTAAACCTGTCTCTCACATCTGGACAAGGACAATACAATTAACAAAAGGTTTATTGAAAGAGAACATTAAACCTTCGGACATCAACAAAATATTTCAGTGAGGCCCATCTTAGAGAAAAGCAAAATGATCACCTGAATGGCTTAGCTACATCTCTCACCAATTCCTTGATTGGTCATAGATGCACCAAGAACAGGCTGCTGCAAACTAATGTTTTCCAGATAGGTGGATTACAACTCCCATGGCTATTGACCATCGTAGTTGAAACACCAGGTCCAATTCAACTGGAAGGAGTTTTCTCAAATACAGAGCTTAAGTTCACAAATGGACTAAACTGGGCTAAAATGAACTTGGGTGGTTTGTGATGAAACGTATTAAGGAGCCCAACTATGTTTTAGGGTTGGAGACTGCATACCCTCTTGACATCGATGAGCTGGTTTGACCAGCTGCTAGGTCAAAGGAGGAAAGACAGATAAAAGGGAAGTGAGAAACAGCCAGTGGTGTCTCATCTGGTCTACAGTTTGCTAAGAGCTTCTGACTTAAGAAATTAAAGAGGAAACTTTCTGTTTCTTTCCATCAATATTATCTTTTTCTCTTTTCAGAATAAGAGAACAGCAGAGTTGGAAGGGACCTTTGAGGTCTTCTAGTCCAACCCCCGACTCAAGTAGGAAACCATACTTGAGATAAATGGCTGTCCAATCTCATCTTAAAAGCCTTCAGTGTTTTCAAGGTATAATTTGGATGGAAGTGAGAGTTTCTAAGTGATGTATTTCATATCTTTTATTTACACAATGTCTGCTAACATTGTTATATTAGGATCATTTTATTTGTTCTTTTTTAATGGTATCTGCAGCTAATTAATATTAGCTCAGTATTTTTTCAGCATTCTGTTATGCTCAGGAGCACATCCTCCGACATTGGCTTTTGTTGAATACAGATCCCAAATACTTAGTACATTGTGTGAACCAGAAAAGGGCTGCTAGTCTGAGCTCTGAGCTTGGCAGTTTGCTTGCAAACATTTCATCATCATTCGAGGATACATCGTCGGTGCGCTTCAAAGCTCACTGACGATGTCTCCTGGAATGGTGACGAAATGTTTGCAATCCAACTGCCAAGCTCAGAGCTCAGACCAACAGCCCAAAGGCATTATATTTTATTATCTTAGGTTTAACATGGTGGGTGAACTTCAGAATTGGTGCTGGGGTCCTCAGCTACCAATCCAGTAGATCAAAGGTCTTCAAAGTTGGCAACTTTAAGACTTGTGGACTTCAACTCCCAGAATTCTGAGAATTTATAGCTGACTGGAGAGTTCTGGGAGTTGAAGTCCATAAGTCTTAAAGTTGCCAAGTTTGGGGACCCCTCCAGTAGACAATAATCAAACTTTGATCTGTGGTTTGCAGAACTCTAGTTCCAAGAACAAGCAAGCCATCTTCTTATTCTTATAGGATCAGTAGCCTGTTTCTTCCAGATGGCCAACATTTCTTGCCAAGTGAGTAGGTTACTAAGCATTGAAGCTTTCTTCTTAATTCAGAGCCAGTGGGAGAGCACTGGTAGGGAGTATTAGTGTGGAAGCAACACAATATAGATAGTTCTCGCTGAATGATCATTTTGTTCAATGACTGTGAGAGAGGCTGCCTAGGAGGGGAGCAGATATGATGGACTACATGAAGTAACAGTTACCCACAGGGGTGGGCTTCTACTGTAGAACCAGTAGCTCTGAAGAGCAGCAGACATAGAACCGGTTCTATGTCTGCTGCTGTTTTGGCCCACCTGCCCACCCGGACTCTTACCTGACCTTTATTTCCTGCTTTTTCAACCTCAGCTGCTTTGCGCGGCACAGCTGTGGTTGAAAAAGCAGGAAAAAAGTGCTTTTTCAAACACTGCAGACCTGTGTGCAGCACTGCTCAGCTGTCCAGGCAGCAAGCTGATGACTTTTCACATGCCCGCGCAAAATGTAAATCATCGAACTGGTGGTTATACCAGTCAGATCCCACCCGTGGTTACCCAGGAAAGAGGGAGCACATTCCAGAAAGTGTGTGTGTGTGTGTGTGTGTGTGTGTGTGTGTAAAGGCAGCACAACCCAGAGCTAGTTAGGAGACAGAGAAAGAGAAGCACAATAACCCCTCTTCAGAATCTCTCAGGTTATATTTGTCAGTGATGGACAAACCATGAATTGGCCCTGCCAAATGCTGGAAATTATTCTTCCCTGATGTGAAGTAGCCAATAACCACACAAAGTGGGAAATTGCAACCTTTTATTCTGTACAGGGCAAAGAGTTGTGATCTGGGGACAAATTGAGAGCCCCAATGCACACATTAGCATAGCTTTTATACATTTTTTTTAAAAAATGAAGGGACACGATCATTAGTAAGCAATAGGCTACCAACAATGAAGTATTCACACATCCCTGAAAGATGATGGTCCTTCTGGAAGGTGGGTTCATTTCTAAAACACTACACAGGGTTCTCCAACCTTGGCAACTTCAAGCCTGGTGGACTTCAACTCCCAGAATTCCTCTTCCAATCATGTTAGCTCAGGAATTCTGGGAGTTGAAGTCTGCCAAGCTTGAAGTTGCCAAGGTTGGAGATCCATGTGCTATAGCTTTCATCCTTCTGTCTCTAACTGATAAGGCTGATAATTAAACATTCAAAATTTTCCAGTTAATTTATCTTCAACAAGAAAAGGGGAGTTAGTGCAGTCTATTCAATCTGTTTACAATAGGAAGAAAGTCCAGCCTTGTTTTCAAAGCTGCTCTCCTTTAGGATGGTACATGGTCTTTGATAAGGTTCTCATGTAGCCTTCCAGGAATGTTAGAGCCAGGATGTGAGGCCCAAAAACAAGAGGCCCCAAAGACAGAAATGTGAAAGTTTTTCAAGAAAACTGGGTTTTCTCTGGCTAAAATGAGCTAAATCAGTCTTAGTGAGAGTAGTAAGGGTTTAGTCTGGCAAGATTCTGTCTGCTATGTGTAAGCAACTAAAGAACTGAAGTCATGCTAGATTGTTCTATGTCAGGGGTCTTCAAACTTGACAGCTTGAAGACTTGTGGACTTCAACTCCCAGAATTCCTCCTCCAGTCATATTAGCTNTTGTGGACTTCAACTCCCAGAATTCCTCCTCCAGTCATATTAGCTCAGGAATTCTGGGAGTTGAAGTCCACAAATCTTAAAACTTGCAAAGTTTGAAAACTTTTGTTCTACGTTCTTTGGCTTAGCCTGGCAACAACTGTTCAAAGTTACAATGGCACTGAATGAATGGTGCTTAAAACTGGTCCTCGAAGTTATGGCTGTTCCAGAGCTTCTGCAAACATGTGAACAAAAATTGGGTATTGATACTCTGTTTGCATTTATGACCACAGAGTACATTTCAATTCTTCCACCTGCATATCTCCCCCCAGCACATTTCTGTCCTTTTGGTTGCACTGTCCCTGCTCTCTGCCATCTCAGTTGACCTTTGTTGTCTTCTCCCTCCTGCTGTTGATGAGGCATGGCCTGTTTGCTTCTTTGTGAGGCAGCTGCTGGCCATGCAAAGTGTTACGAATATAAGTCACCTAACAGTTATTTGGGTTGGAAATATATAAACTAGGATAAACATTTTAAAACTATGTCTTTAAGAGAATGCTAAAACTGTAATTGGGTGTGGTTCTGCAAATGGAGCCAGAAACCTGGATTGTTTAGTCTCAGTGAAGTCTCAGAGAGTATTTGTTCCTTCTGTTGGAGAGAGTTGCCTGTTACTGATTGTTGAATGTCTGTTACTGAT
Organism: Laticauda laticaudata; assembly: GCA_004320025.1. NCBI lineage: Eukaryota > Metazoa > Chordata > Lepidosauria > Squamata > Elapidae > Laticauda > Laticauda laticaudata. Next base: position 6,483 of record BHFT01005571.1, on the reverse strand, counting down.
TGTTGATGTAAGTTTATTACTGAACTGTTTTTTGATACTGGACTTTGATATTTGGATTATCTCTGAATTGAACAATGACTGCTTTACCTGTGAATGACTTGGACTGCTTACCTGTGAATGACTTGGACCGTGCTTAAACGTTTATTGGAAGTAAAAGCTTACATTTACTGTACAGTGTATCTGTGTGCTCTGTGTGTGTTATTCTTCCCTACTCTCACTACGTCTCCCTGTATGCGCTCATTCTCCTAATGGGGAATTACCTCAACACAAGGCCTTCTATAAGTTGTGCAAGGCTTTCCTGAAGCAGGAAGTGCTTGGAGTCCATGGAGTGGTGATGGTGCAGGTGGTACAGGGTGGAGTGCAGGCAGCCAAGAGGGCAGAAATGGGGGAATTGAAGATGGAATGGGCCAACTTGCCATAGGACAATTCAACAAATCAAAAAGTTAAATTAATTTCAATGGAACTGTGGCCAATAATAACAAAATAAGAAAGACAATCCAGAAAAACAAGAGTTACAATAATTTCATTGGAAACATGATCATCAGAGGTGATATTCAGCAGGTTCTGACCAGTTCTGGAGAACCGGTCACGGAAATTTTGAGTAGTTTGGAGAACCAGAAAATACCACCTCTGACTGGCACCACCCCCATCTATTCTCTGCCTCCTGAGTCCCAGCTAATCAGCTGGATCTTCTTTGGTTGCCCTGCAAAGGAGAATGGAGCTCGAAAGGAGGGAATGGGGATTTTGCAGTAACCTTTCTCCAGGAGTGGGAAGGGAATGGGGATTTTATAGTATCCTTTCCCTACCATGCCCACCAAGCCATGCCCACAGAACTGGTAGTAAATTTTTTTGAATCTCACCACTGATGGTCACCAATAATAAAATTAACTGAATGAAATGATTAATACAGGACTGAATTGTTCTGCGGTGAGTTGGCCATGGTGAATTGCCCTACCTAGACCCAACTGAAGTGGAGGCAAATGTGACAGAGCAGGAGAAGTGTAGGTCCTTGCCTGAAGGATGATGAGTTCCTATCCTGAGGACCACAATCCAGAGTACAGGAGCTGCTGTTACTAAGCAATATAATCTCATTGTACCCTTTAGTGTTCCTGGGTAACTGATAGAAGATATGCTAGAAGTAAACAGGTGTTTTTACTGCAGTAATACTTTATTTCCATTTTATTGGTCTGTAAAACACTAAATAAGTTGGAACCCTCAGTCTCTGCCCAATTACCTAGTCAATTTTCTCTGGCCTGGTTATTTCCAGATGTATTGAATGACAATTCTGAAAATTCAGTAAGAGCCTGATCACTTGCTGATTGAATCATATAACATATTCAGCACAGGCTGTTTCAATCACAGTTTGTTGATTAAACCACAAAAACTATATTGAATGAATGGTTTATCATATATCAATGTAAGCACATTCCAAATAGAAATATAATTCCTTTATATAAACAGGTTCATAAAAATCAATAAAAGTGCATATAAACATAATGCATGAGCCTAGATTAGCATCTAGATCAGCAATTGTGTCTACAATTGGTGACTGACAAAATCAAATGAAGAATAAGGACTATTTAAAGATAGGTTGTGGTGTATTGTACTGAAGGAAGTTAGTGCCCATCCCTCTCCTAGAAAAAATGAAATAGCCTAGGAAGTATTAAAAGGCAGACTATTTCCCCTAAAAAGAGTAGAAAATCAGAAGCAGAAACTTACCTCAGAAGCAGAAGCTCACCCCCACCTTTGTTAATGGGTGGGCCATTAAGGCCTGGGCCAGAATATTTTACATAACAAAGATCTCCAGGTAAAATTACAGGAATTGCCTAAAGCCTTTCCATTACATCATCATCCAGAAAGGCTCAACCAAACCTGGAAGTCAGGACAGCCTACAGGGTTGCCCCTGCATGGGCCCATGAGAGTCTGACAACCAATCAGAATACAAGCTCAAATTCAAATCTCAACAGAGGGTATAAAACCAGGCACTTTCAGCATCTCAGTCTTTTTTCCTTCTTCTTGATCTTCCTTCTTTGGAGCTCCAGGCCATGTGGTCCTGTCCACCATTAAACCATCTTTCCAAACAACCTCCATGTTTCCAGTGTCTTTTCCCCCCGCTTGGAACTGAACCCAGGTGGACATTCCTTCCAACAGTACAAAAAGTGGAATGATCTTTAACAGCATTTCAATGAAACAGAGCTGGGTTGAACACTAGCAGATGGAGATAATGCATGGATCTTGACCTTGCTCAGGTTTGGAATAAGTCTCCTGACTTGGGCATCCCGGGCTTTGAAAAAGGTTTCTGACCTTTATCCCCTATGAATAATCAATCATTCTGGAGAGTGACTTTCTTGAGAATTAAGGGATACCCCATCGTGGGAAAGCCTTCCTGGATTCAGCGATACCATACTGCCATCTATTGGGAAAACGTTGAACTGCAACATTGTTTTCTTCACGACAGGAGCGGTATATCGGCCATCACTTCTGACTCCAGAAGTATATAAATCATCAGTGGGATCCTACCTGTTGCACTACCAGTTCGGTGATACCGTATTCGTGCACACACACACACACACACATCTAATGCGCATGCATTTAACATGCCCACGCCGCTTTCCACACACCAGCTGAGACCTGCATTGCCAATCAGCTGAGAGGTTAAAGAAGAGAAAAGCACAGGGGCAGGTGGGAGGGAAGATCCTATGCTTTTCTCTTCTTTCTCCTCTCAGCTGGGCTTTTTTTCCTCCTCTCAGCTGATCGCCGCCAGAGGCTTTTTTACTAGGAATTTTCTCTACCGGTTTGGCTGAACTGGGCCGAACCGGTAGCATACCACCACTGATATGCTACGAATAAACAAATAAACCCACTCATAATTGCACCAAAGGTGCTTGTAGACCACTGATTAACTAACTGTCATGCCCTTGTTGGAGTCTGATTCTGAGGGGGAGATTGAGCAGCTGACAGGGAGTGGGAGTGTGGCTCCAGTGGCCAGTGGCTGTGGAAAAATGGGGGGGGGAAGCGCCATAGTCCAGCTGGCATTCCGAGAAGGAAGACCCAGGCCAGTCCCCTCTTCATCCTAGGGCATGCAGGAGAACAGAGAAGGCGCAGCAACATTTCTTACAGGAGAGGAAAAGGCCTGATCCCTTTCATTAGTTGCAGCTGGGAGAACAGGATATACAGTGGGGCGTTTGCACATGAGCTCCTTGCTGGAAGCAAAGTGTGCATTATCTTTGTCAAGGCTTAACTGGGTTTTGGCGTCCTCCCAATTGGGTGTTGAGTTATTGTTCTGGAAATCGTGCAATTTATCATCACTGGCCTGCCGTGTTAATTACTTCAGTGTGATTTGTGTTAATTTAAAAATTTCTAATTTTCTTTACTTTGGGTTTGGACCTGCATTTCTTTCCTTTCATAGACTGTTTTTGGAAGAGTTGATATCCAGCCAAGGGATAATTGGACACTGGGGGCAAGTTGAGGCATTATAAGGAATTTATTCTATCTTTGGACTTATTATTTATGTGTCAGCCCCGGTCATCACAACTAACCATGGTTAAACAATATAATAATTTATACAAGTTAAGATTAATGTGATTTAACATTATTTATGATGAGTTCAACCAAAGTTTAGGTTTAGTTTAAAAGAAGTAGGTTAACTGCATTCTTAATATTATATGGCCTAAAGAGGCAGATTCTGGGTGACACACAGATTAAAGCGCCATGTCACACTGCGCACCAATGGATGGAAAGAGGATGTAAAATGGAGAAAAACAACACCTACCTCATCGTTGGTTAACTGCGATGCATCCGCTCTTGCATACTGCACTGCCTCCGTTTTTCATCCCTCTCTATCCGTCCAGCATCCCGTTTATTGACGTTTCATCCGCTCAGAAAGTTTTGAACTGCTCAAAACTTTTGAGCGGGAAATGTATCCAATGTGTCCGTTCTGCCACTCCCACTGGGCATCTGTTCTGCCTCCGTTACGCATCCCGCTATAATCCACAGGCAATCCGCTGCGCATCCACCCAACTCCATCCGCTCCAGCGGTAAACAGACGCAGGGAGGAAGCGGAATGGATGCAGAACTGGATGCCAGAACGGAGTGCCAGAATGGAAACAAGACATTGATATAAAAAATGGAAAAAACGTTCGCAGAAGGGGGACCTATCTCGGATATTAAGGATGTCTAGAGGATGCAAAGGGACACATAGTGGGAAAACCTTATACTGCCTATAAAAGGGGGAGCAAGCTCATCTGGATCTCACTTTCAGACAGCAGCCCAGCTGTGCAAGACCTTCTGCAGCCTTCAGCTTGACTCTTGCCTCTTCCACAGCATCCAGTCATGTCCACCGTGGATCGTAACAAAGTCCTTTTGGCAACCACCATCGTTCTGCAACAGTGCGAAGGCCATCTACAGGCTCTGTGAACTCTACTACGAGGAAGAAAAAGAGCAGCCAAGAAGCGTCTGGGTCCGAGATGGATCAGAAAGAAGACCGATGAGTACGGACTGTACAACAAGCTGATGTGGAGCTGAGGAAACGAAGACCCTCGTGCATTCCAGAACTTCATGAGGATGCCTCCAGCCATGTTTGACGAAGTTGTGCAGCGGCTGTACACCCAAGGCTTGACCAAAGGCAAAACACAACTTCCGGCCCAGCCTGGAACCTGGGCTCAAATGCGCACTCACTCCTGCGCCACCTGGCTCTCAGGACCACCTACAGGAACATGCAGTACGGCTGGAGGGTGCCACACAACACCATCAGCATTGTGGTCAGAGAAGTGGTGGTGCAGGCCATCATCGAAGAATACCTGGAAGGAGCTCCTCCAGTGCCCCTCCACTCAATGAAGACAGGCTGGAAGAAAGTTGCAGAGCAGTGGTATCAGAAGTGAACTTCCCCCACACCGTTGGAGCCATAGATGGCAAGCACGTGGCCTGCAAAGCGCCAGCCAAGTCGCGGGGTCCACTTTATTTCAACTACAAGGGCTTCTTCAGCATCGTCCTCTTCGCCATGGTCGATGCTGACTACAAGTTCATGTACATCGATGCTTCAGGCCAACGGCTCATGTTCACGATGCCCAGGTATACAACGCCAGCACCTCAAGGAGGGGCTGGAACGCAACCTCATCGTGGCTTCCCAGATCCAGACCCCCTGCCCAACGACACGCAAAGATGTGCCCTACTTCATCGTGGGGATGATGCCTTCTCCTCAGAACCTACCTCATGAAGCCCTAACACCTCCAGATGCCTCACCCGTGAAGAGAGGATCTTCAACTACAGGCTGTCCAGGGCAAGGCGGGTGGTGGAGAACGCCTTTTGGCATCCTGGCCAACAGGTTCCAGTACTTTCTCACCACCATGCAGCATCGCCCACAGACCGGTGAGGAGGATTCGTGGAAGCTTTGCTGCATCCTGCACTGCTCATGCGCACCCGGCTACCCAGTCTTTGCAGAAGCAGCTCGTGGACGATCCACAGGCAATGGGGACATGGAGCCTGGTAGAATGGAGGCAAGGGGCAAACTGATAGATTAGAGATGCTGCAAGGCCCCAACAGACGGCCTCACGTGAGGGAAGAAGCAGCGCAACCTCCTGAAACAAACTGGTGCAACTCCCAGCTGGAGCAGTAGAGTGGCAAGACAGGATGATAGATGCTTCATGGATGCTTCCTTCAGCCCTGTCTCATCACACGGATGAGATTGTGCCATGTATGTTGAGTGCCTTACAATGAATAGGGCATTAATAAAGAGTTTTGTTTTTGTGAAATGTGTTGATCAATGATTAATTTGTTATTGATAATAAAGAGCCATATGTGTAGTAGCTGGGAGGGTGACATCCAGTCCACTTATGCGTGCTCTTGGAGGTTTATACTATCCCACAGCTTATTACCGCATCCCATAAGCGTATCCACTGCCCCATCCCACTGCCTATCCTTTACCATCCCACAGCTATTACACATCCACAGGTATCCCTGCCCATCCCCTGCTATCTTAACCATCCCTCAAGCCATGGCAAAAGGCTAAAACCATTCTAAAAGTTTCCACCAAGACCTTTATTAAAAAAAAGAAAATGAAGCATTGTGTGTGAATCAAAGATATAGACCTTTTATTAACAAGCTATGAAAACAAAAATGAAGTCTCATACAATCACCTCTTGGTCGCTGCAGTCTTCAGGGCGTGAAGGGCTCCAGGTGCTGTGGAGGTGGCTTGGGTGCTGGAGTGCCCTTGGTTCTGAAGCGCCATTGGGGATGCACGCATCAGCATAGTCACCAAGCAGAAGCACCACCGCCATAAGCAGCATCATTACAGCTCTCTCCAGAAGCAGAAAGCTTTCCAGCCCCAGAAGAGCGGAGCCCGTGCTTACAGCAAGCCCCAGCAGAAGAGTGAGGCCCAGGGGTGGGATGGTGGACACTGTTCCCTCTTCCAGCGGCAGCAGCATGGCTGAGGCTTTCTGTTCTTTCCCCATGGTTTGTGGGGTTGCTGGCTGGCAGGGAGGCTGG